>NDXB01007656.1:45064-82959 GCA_002631895.1 Agapornis roseicollis | reverse complement strand
TTTTTTTTTTTTTTTTTTTTTTTTTTTTTTTTTAAATCAGCTGAAGCTACATTCGAAATTTCATGGAATAAGGATGAGGGCCGAATTAGACCAATGTCTTAAATAATCCACATTACTAACCAGAATTTACCCATGATGGTCCTAAAATACACGTGAATAAAACACGGTATTTTTCATGGTATCTTTCTTTCCTCTGCTTTCCTGTTCCCTTCTTTTCAGAATAATTCTCTTCAAAGTTTGTTTCCATACAAAAAACTACTCTGTATACTTTATTGATATGAAATACCACAGAAGATAAAAGATTTATGTGGCTGCATAAAGACTATGAGGCTGTAAGAGAGATCTTCGCAAACTTTTCTTAAACTGCCCATGTTTTCTTAATCTGTACAGCTTTTTACAGGAGAACCAGTGTGACCACAGGGAGACCACCACACTGCAAGACCAGGATCCTGTTCTAGCCAGACAAGGGAAAGCAAAAATGAGCACAGGCAGTTTTCTAGAAGGGGCACTGAATTTCACCCAGTGAACAGGGGCTCACGCCAAGCAAACCTGGCCATGCCATGCTGCCTGCAGTTTCTTTACCATCACTGCATAAATCCATATGTATAAGCTCATTCAAATTGGATGTTCTTGCACTATCCAGGACTGCAGTGGCAAAGACCACAGTTAGAATGGAGCTTCCTGGACTTCCTATGCCAACGTCAAAAGGCCACTGTCAGGAGCATTCAGGAGAATGAGAAGAATATAACTGGGTTTCTATATGCATGATGTATATCCTGAAACCCTCGAAACAATTCAGCAAAACCTTGCTTTGTTTACTGTCCCTTCTCTGATGAAAAGTTTAACCAACATCCCATCTGTCCCTTTTACCTGGCAAATGCAATCACAGTTCTTTACTTAAAGTAAATAACTGAATACATTTGCCTTAAGTTACCCTAGCTCTTTTTTAATCAGAGAAAGAAAGCACTTACAGCAATTAAAGCAAATATCAGTATATAAAAATCAGCTTATAAATTAGTTTCTCTGCACTGTCAATTATTTCAAAAACATTTTTGACTGCTTAAATTAATTCCAATTTGAATTCAAGATGCACATTGCCACAGGGTGAAATTCAGGATCCCATTTTTTTCCTCACTACTACCGAGTTTTACAATCATATCTTCTCTCTTTATTTTTTTCTGCTTGTCTTGAGTCACCACTAATGAAAGTTCTAAATATAGGTATGACTAACAATGCAAACTTTAGAAACAGTATGTAAACTACCACAAGAAAAACAGATCAGAGAGTTACGCTCACCAGAAATTCAAACAACTGTTGCCAACCACTACATACAAGTAATGATTACTGCATTTTTCTCATTAGAAAGACAGCTGTCATATAGCTTACGGTTTGGACAGAAAGAAATAAGTTAGCATATTGCTTAAGAGCTGTCTGCTACATCCTTACTGCATTTTGCCAGAAATATGCTAGAACATAAAATCCTTCATTCTGCAGAATAATAAATGTCATGTTTCCATTTCCAAGTGCCTTGTCAGATTGTTTAAGGTAATCAGGATCAAATAAGACAAGCACAATGAGCTCAGGACCTCAGACTTCAGAGCAGTGGTTTTGACATCGTCAAAGACAAGTGAGAAACTGAGCAAAGACTAAATACCTGGTATTGTTTCTGAACCCATAACAAGGGTATGGTTTGTATCTTTTAGCCACAACTTGTGACAAGTAGCTACCAATAAAACCTGAGAACTGCACCATCAAACAGCAACACTTAAAGTCTGTGGCAGACATATGATCAGAACCAAAAGTAATTAGCTTGCATGCCCAAGTAGAGGCATCTAAATCAGACTGGCAACCAGGCATCCCTTTAAATGTTTTTTGCTGGAGGACCCAGATCAACCACCGGTTCTGAGAATCATAGTGAAATAATAATGCTGCTTTTACCTGTGGATGGGTAATGCAAAAGGAAACTCGCCATTGAGCCCCTTTACCTCCAGTTATTCTTTGCTGCTATGGTTAGTTTCATCTTCCCCCATATCTGACAATAAAAATTGTCTGAGTATTTGTTTTCAACCACTGATACATTCAAACACTGGTACATTTAAACATGTGTGAGTTATCTATGGTGAAGGACACTGCTGCACAATTGCAAAACACAGTTTAACAGAAAGAATCAGGGCTGATTATTTCTAGCATGCAGGGTAATAACGTATTCTGTTATTAGATGCAACATATTATCTCCAAATTGTGTAAAAAAAATAAAAACTAATGTGAAAATAACTTGACCCATGTCAAAGCAGTGTTGACGCCAGATACAGTGGATTTCAGTGATCCTGAATTTATGACTTCTACCATCTTGTGTGGACTTTCACTGAAGTTTTCTGTTCCATCCTATCTTATTCTCACCATATTCAGCACTGTAATATCTGAACCCATAACACTAGCTTTGAACAAATCTGTCAGCTTCAGATGAGATACTCAGTGGGATTTTCAAAAGAGCTTATGTGTTTTTTTACCTTGTCGTTTCTAAAACTGCCACATTGATGAGAATGATTCCCCAAGTTTTGCTATACCATATGGTCCATGTGCTGTTAGGAGGCCATCTACTATGTTTCCTTGTTAGTCATTCAACTACATATTGTGTCCATCTGCAACTCTCATGAAGTTTCACTGTAATTGCCCTTTTCAGAGTAGTGCATTTCATTCTACTTTGTGCTGGCTTGTGATAATGTCCTTTCCAAGACATGGTTCACCATATGCTTTTTAGTAGGTTCAGTTGTACCATGCTGAATGGCCCAGTAGATACATACATAGAACGCACCTGTGGTGTAAAGGAGCGAGAGGATTGGTGTTCAGCCTAGGGATGAAAAGAGCTCATTATTTTCCTTGCTCTTCTAATCCTGAACCCGACTTCAGCAAAGTATTTCAGCTATTCCAGAGACACACAAGCTGGGCTTGTGCTACTCATCTGTTACTGCCACTTCACCACACTTTGGAAGGTCTTGCTCAACTCAGTGCCTCCTAAGAGGTTTAACAAAATCTTACTCAGCCACTGCCTCACAGCATGTTCAAGACCCTTAGAAGCAGCAGTGAGACCACTATTCACGAGAGGCTGGAGCTGTGAATGTGCTATTGTCATGGAGTTAGACAACTATACAGCATGCACCACAGGCTCCGACCTGGGCAGAAGCAGCCAGTGTGAAGGTCGGACACTGCACTCTGGTGTTAGCAGAGCACCTTTCCATCTGCCAGCGCCCTACAAATCCTCCAGCATAGTACTGTCTTTCAGGATAATTCGAGGCTGACACGATTTATATTCCCTTAAAGACCTCCTTACACATATTGCTCATTTAACCTTTAAAAAAGCTAGGAGAAAGTATGCCAATGGATTCTGCCTGATAAATATCTATATTAAGTAAATTTAATGAAAAACTGTTACATGCCATCTAATCTGTGGATGCTGTGACTATTATGGTCGGCGCTTTGAACCAGTTTCAAAATGTGTGAGGATCTCCTTACACAATTTTGTACCAAATGCTTTTTTCGTTCTTCATTTCAAGAGAAGAGTCGTGTTAGACTTCTATTTTATTGCTCAACAGCAATACTGAACTGAAATCTTGGAGAACTTTCCTGCATCTTGTTACTGCCAGGTGATGCTGGCTGGAAAATTGGTTTCTTTCTACAGCCATTAAGTGTTTTTTGCCAGATAAACGATGGGGGAGGAAAGAAAGAAATGTGCTAAGTTTCATCTGGGGAATCCTACTTCAGTACACAGGAAATGAACAGATCAATGCTTTTTTCTTTTCTTTCTTCCCCCCTCCCCCCAGCCCCCCCAGCTTCTATTCTGACCACATTATGCTGTTTGGGTGAAAACACTATCAGCCCCTTAGTTTCTTTAGTGCACACCAGTGATAGCTACTCAGTGAGAAGCACAGTTTGATGAATTTAGCAAAATCTTGCTGGCTGACCTTTCCGTGCTGGAGACATGATTTCATTTCTGTTGTCTGAAAATGAGCACCAACAAGACAAGTTATTTCCATGTCCCAGCTGGAATATTACAGTGCTAATGTGTTTCCAAATATTTATCTGTACAATGCTATTAATTTCAGGTCTATCTAAGAACAATAGCACTTCTTTCCTTTCTGCTTTCTTCATGTACCAGTAAAAAGTCAACCTATTTTGCTCTGTTTTTTCCAGTCACTCTGCATGCTGCTAATATCAAACAACAAAAAAAAGTGCTTCTTGGAACAGTGACGTAGGAAAGCTCCCATAGATGTATTTGCAAACCACTGCTAAGGCACATGCAGAAACTGGTTCAAGAACTAGTTCACTAGTAGTACCTACAATGTGCAGGCTACTAGAAAGACAAACTGAGTGCAGTATTGGTGATCTGAGTTTGGTCGTTATTTTACTCTTGTCACTGATATTGCTGCTGAATTAGTTCTTCTGGTTTAATCATTTCTCTGATGTCATTAATCCTCAAATTTAAAAGCCCACTCCTACTACAAAGGGGTTTGGGATTTCTTTGGTTTTGTTTTGATGAAGACAAAAGGGATTATTCAACAGGTCACTCATGCAGAGAGTGACCAGCCAAAGCCACTTCAACAGAGCTGATGTGGTGCACCTCAGGGGTGACTAGCACCTGGGAGAGTAAAGGAGTAACAAGCAGCTATAACAATGTAGCACAGCTAACACACATCACCAACAGGAAGAGTTTGTCAGACTATACATTTAAACTCAGTGTCCTCTATGGAGATATCAAAACCAGCCACCACAGGACTGTTTCCCTAAAGCCTAGATTGATTTAGACAGGCACCTCTGGTAAGATCTCAAGAGATGGTAAGTGCCTGGGTGTTTTTGCTAGTATTCCCCTGCAATTGCACCCTTCAGCAAAGTGATTTATGAATCCCAGAGAAATCCAGGAAGGTTGTAAAAAATGTTCAAATAATTCAAAATACTCAAATCACTGTCCACCAGGTCACAGGTCAACCTCTATCATAGTTTGAAAAATACTTTCATCTCATTTAATAATTTGCCTTTTGAAGACTTTTGAAACCTTCCTCTGATGCCATAGAACGGACTTGGTTTTAAGGAGCACTTACAGTTTTACTGCTTCTTGTTCAGATGGTCTGAGGCAGGGTACCAGTCCTGTTCCCAGTGAAGCCAGTGACACATGTATGACTGAACCAATGGAACAGATTCCAATAAGGTGAAATACTACAGCTAATATGCAAACAGTTGTATAAAAACTTACAGCTTGGCTCAATGTCCTGTTAGTGACAAGGAGAGGGAACAAGGACAATGTTCCCTTTTCTAAGTCCAGCTCTCAGGTCTCCATGGGTATGCTTATTTCAGAAACAATTCCTTTCTGCTTTTTTTTCTGGTACCTCCTGTGCAGAGGTGAGCAATCTTTTCTTCATTTTCAGTTAAGGATTACTATAGAAGGTACAATATAGAAAGCCAAAGGTAGGGTAGATTGATTTCTATTTACAAACATATTTTTCACCTTTGCCCAAAGTTTACTCTTGAGACCTTATTTCTTTACTTTTTTATAACATCCCTCAACTAAAAATAGCCTTTACTTTGAAATAAAATCCCAGCTGATTTCAGGATCTCCTCATGTCATGTTTTCTCTCTTCCTCATGCTAACACTGCCTTTCTTACCACTTCCCGCTGTTCAGTGTTTTCCTGGGGATATTATAACCCTGCACACGGCCTTTTTGTCCACAGCGGTGTCCTTACCCAGACCCTTCGCCTCAGGAAGCTGTTTCCAGGCAGGAACTCCTGCCAGACCTGGGACCTGATTCCTTGTGGTCTTCAATGCACAGCCAAGAACAGGCCTTAGTGATAAGATCAAGCAGGGCTTTCTCAGATCTTGGGGCATCAGCACTGGGGTCCCACCACGCACCATCCTCCTCTGCCAGCACAGCCCTGGCTGGTGCAGCATGAGGGCAAGAGAGGAGGGAAGGAGGCTTCAGCCTGCAGGGACATCAGCCAGGGAGCAAAATCTGGCCCATGTTTGCCGGTATCTCCATGTGCTTCCCAGTTAGGCATGCAGGAAATCCCAGTGCTGTGAGTACAATACATTTCCTTCTTCCAAATCTGATTCCATAGAGCAGTCCCATAGAACCTGAAGGGCCAATTTATAAGGATAAGCTCCAACCATGTTAGCAACAGCTTTTAACACTGAGCTGTAATGAGGTCAACTCAAATTTGAATGTGTGTAGCCCAAACTCTGACGGTCTGAATTTCCATAGAGACTGTCTTGCATTCAGCAGAGCAGAACATTCAAGTGAATTAGACTAAAAATCACCATTCTTTAACATTAATTTGCACACATTTTCTCACAAAGCCTTCTCCCTCTTTGAATAAAAAGAAAAAAGATGACTGTTTTCCCCCTCAACATTCACACAAAGTCACCAAGCCGAGTCCTTTGCACGCACATTTGTTGACAGAAATGGCAGGTGATCTGCACATCCTCATGCCTGCAAGATGCCTATTGCATTGCTCCTTTATAACCTGTGTGCTTTTCTGCTGAGCTGGACACCCAGCATTGTCACTCCTAAACTATTTGTGAGTGCTACAGGATTTTCTAGGGGAAAATTTCTTGGGGCAAGATTTAGTCAAATTTAATCCAAGTCACTCGGTGCAGCTCCATTTGTTAAGAATAGCTCCTGTGCTGAGAAGAGTGTGTTGCTATGTTTTGCCTCACAATGTTGCAGAACCCAATAACAACAACATTAAACTCAATACCCTTAAGGGGCGGTTGTAGTCAAGGGTCACATTTTCCTTCACTCCAATTAACCTACTTGTCATATTGGATGGTAGATGCGCTCCACAAACTGCCCTCAAGTGCTTCTCATGCTCTTTTAGTAATAGAAAGTGGGGAGAAATAAAACAGTTCATGCTTTGCTGTTTGACTTGTCCTTGATATTTTATCTTATTTGGAAACCCACAAGAAATAAATACTGTTATAAAGATTTTAAAGGTCTGAAAGCACAAACAGGCTTCTGACTTGTGCTAGTATGCCTGAAACAGGAGTGCTTGGTGACACTGGTGCTGGGGAGAACAGGGACCAGGAACCTTTTCCCTCCAGATTTGTTCAACCCATCTGCTCCCATACCAAATAAAAGGTCATGGTGGGTTGACCCTGGCTGGATGCCAGGAGCCTACCAAAGCTGCTCTATCACCCCCCCCACTTCCAAATTGGATAAGGGGGAGAAATTAAACCAAAAAGCTTCTGGGTTGAGATAAGGACAGGGAGAGGTCATTCACAGGCATCACCATTCACATACCATCACAGGCAAAAAAGATCTGACTTGGGGAAAAAATGATTTAATTTATTACCAATCAAATCAGTGTCAGATGATCAGAAATAAATCCAAGTCTTATAAACACCTTTCCTCCTCAAATCCCTTCTTCCCAGACTTAACTTTATTCCAGCAGTGCAGGAGGAACAAGGAATAGAGGTTGTGGTCAGTTCACCACATGTAGTCATTGAAACTCCTTCTCCAGGGGAGGACTCCTCACAATCTTCCCTTGCTCCAGCATGAGGCTCTTCCCACAGCATCGCAGCAGGAACAGTTCCTTATATGCCCTACTGTGTCAATTTCTCTCCTGTACATTTTTTGTGTGGAGTTTTGCACTTTTAATATTTCCATGCTACAGTTTTATTGTTAACTTTCTCTGCTTGAGTTAACTGAAACCTATAAAGCACCTGAAATGCCTCAGAGGCTTCCAGTCTCAATAGTGAGAGAAGGTTTCTGCACCTCTATTTTTCTTGGAACATTTCACTTGCAGATACAGAATAAAATTCATCTTTGCTTTGGTTTTCCCCATTTAAGCTCAGATGAAGTTTTTTACTACTCCAGTAATTCATAAAAAGCAAAAAAAAACTAACCAAAACAGAACAAAACGAACCTTGATACTGCGAGGTGCTGGGATAGCTCTCTGAAATCAATCTCTCTGCTGCAGCCAGGAGATGCACCGATATTTCCAGACAGAAGAGACCTGTGGTTTTTCACAGTCATGAAACATGCTCTTCTCCTTGCTGGGTCTGCAAGAAGTGGGATCTCTGTGAGCTTGGATGGCAGCAGCCTGCCATGCTTTTTCTTTTTCTTTTGCCCAAGCTGCAGTTGAACTCTCCTCCTTGCTCTCTGCCAGTATTCCTCTTTCACTGCATCCCTATAATCTGTTCTTCTATGCTGTGTGTATTCTTCATCTTAAATGCCAAAATCCAACAAATAGAGGTTTTGTCTTGACTGTAGCCCAAGCATGAAACAGCCCTTTACAGAAGCAAATTAGCAGTCAATAAGCAAAGGATAAGGGGTTCCCCCCATCTTCAGCCTACAGACCTGCTAAGCAGTGCAGCCATAGCTCTAAGCTCTAGGCAGCCATGAGGACAGGAGCTTGCTGGGACACACATCTATGTCCTTCCTACATGGTTTGCAGGTGACATGGCATCATACTGGGGCAGCAGCAGCAGTCTGCTCTCCACATCCATCTTCCATCTTTTGGCTGGGTGTGAGCAGAATGAATGCCCTGCACCTTATTCCCCCTCCTGATGAAGCAGGGTGGAGGGCTGCTGCCACATGAAGCTATCTTCTAATGAATTGCCATCTGGCTGAAAAGGTTGCACACCATTTCCCTGGGGGAAAAAAAAAAAAGGGTGTTCAGCACTCCTGAAAGGTCACCAGGGAAAGCAGGGAGTCCTGATTTGTCACCAATACCTTTCCCTTCTGGGGCTTCATCTCGGGTGCTGGGGCTCAGCTTCCCGTGAATGTGAGAGCTGTGGAAAGGTACTCTGGTTTAGTGAAGCACTTGTGCACGTAAAGACATACACATGCTGAGTTTTAAAAATGCTGCACTGAACTGTGGGCTACTATCCATGCAGCTGACAGGGCTCCGTAGCTGGTTAACCTCCAGAAATGGCCACAGAAGAAGGGTCTGAGCTGGAAGTACTTTACTGTCCAAGAACTGGAATTTCAAAAGACTGAATTATTGTATGATAATAGGAGCCATCTTCCTCTTAGGCAGAAATCTGGGAACAATCAATATGGATCTGCCTTGCCAGTTGTTTCCACAGAGCACAGTGGTTTTGCTGTCTGCTTGTAAGCTGGATGAGGGAAAGGACCGAACAGAGGCTCATGCGAAGGGAGATCCCACCAGTCGGACCTCAGCCCCAGCCCACTGCCACAGGGAAAATCCTCACAGCTGGGGGCCCAGCCATGAATGAGCAGTCTCTTTATCAGGCTTGTGTCTTGAACCTATAGAATTTATCTTGATATTCAGCTCTGCTTCCCAAGGAAATGTTAACTTGCTTGAGTTTGTATGAGCACAGAATCCCAAAACCTCTTTCATTACAGTGATATAATTGAGAAGGCAAAGTGACAACTATACAGACAATTTATTTCTATCATCACTTCCACAATCTTTTCTCCCCAGCGAAACTGTCTTGAGCATTTAGTTACTCTCTGACAGCTAGAGTAATAATAGGAGTATTTTTCTTTTTTAGCTTAGGTGCTGAGATCAGAAGAGCTCACATCATAAAACACCATTAAAGTGTGAATTCAAGGTTGGGGAAGTTGAGGCCTTTACAAGACTGATGCAATTAGTTCTGCTCATTAACTACAGCCTCAAAATAAATACGTACAGTCTGATCTCACTTCTGCTGTAGAGTTAGGTCTGAAAAATGGTTCTTCTCCAGTGGATTTCCCAGCAATAAGGGACCGTGGAAAACCTTGATATTACACACCAATGAACAAAAAGTCATTGAAGGAGGAACTCATGTTCTCTATATAGTGTTCTGTATACACTCTATATCTTCTGGTGTGCAGTAACTCCTTGTAAAAGTAAGAAACTTAAACAATGTAAGGTCAACTACAGACTAGTCAGTCTCACCTCTGTGCTTGGCAAAATCTTGGAGCAGATTCTCCTGGAAGGCATGCTAAGGCACATGAAAAACAACGAGGTGCTTGGTGGCAGCCAGCATGGCTTCACTAAGGGGAAATCATGCCTGACCAATTTGGTGGTCTTCTATGATGGGGCTACGGAACTGATGGACAGGGGTAGAGCAGCTGATGTCATCTACCTGGACTTGTGCAAAGCGTTCAACACTGTCCCACATGACATCCTTGTCTCTAAATTGGAGAGACATCAATGTGATAGGTGGGGCACTCGGTGGATAAAGAACTGGTTGCATGGCTGAGCACAAAGAATTGTGGTCAATGGCTCAGTGTCCAGCTGGAGGCCGGTGACGAGTGGTGTCCCTCAGGGATCGGTGTTGGGACCGGTCTTGTTCAACATCTTTGTTGCTGACATGGACAGTGGGATTGAGTGCACCCTCAGCAAGTTTGCCGATGGCACCAAGCTGTGTGGTTCGGTGGATACACTGGAGGGAAGGAATGCCATCCAGAGGGACCTTGACACACTTATAAGGTGGGCTGATGACAACCTTATGGAGTTTAACCATGCCAAGTGCAAGGTCCTACACCTGGGTTGGAGCAATCCCAGGCACAGCTACAGGTTGGGCAAAGAGGAAATTCAGAGCAGTCCTGAGGAGAAGGACTTGGGGGTGGTGGTCGATGAGAACATGAACATGAGCTGGCTTTAGTGTGTGCTTGCAGCCCAGAAAGCCAACTGCATCCTGGGCTGTATCAAAAGAAGCGTGACCAGCAGGTCAAAGGAGGTGATCCTGCCCCTCTACTCTGCTCTCATGAGACCTCACTTGGAGTATTGTGTGCAGTTCTGGTGTCCTCAGCATAAGAGGGACATGGAACTGTTGGAACAAGTCCAGAGGAGGGCCACGAGCATGATCAGGGGTCTGGAGCATCTCCCATATGAAGACAGGTTGAGAGAGTTGGGGCTGTTCAGCCTGGAGAAGAGAAAGCTGCATGGAGACCTCATAGCAGCCTTCCAGTATCCGAAGGGGCCTATAGGGATGCTGGGAAGGAACTCTTCATTAGGGACTGTAGTGACAGGACAAGGGGTAACGGGTTCAAACTTAAACAGGAGAGGTTTAGACTGGATATAAGGAAGTAATGCTTTCCTATTAGGGTGGTGAGGCACTGGAATGGGTTGCCTAGGGAAGTTGTGAGTGCTCCATCCCTGGCAGTGTTCAAGGCCAGGTGGGAAGAAGCCTTGGGTGACATGGTTTGAGGTGTCCCNTTAGGGACTGTAGTGACAGGACAAGGGGTAACGGGTTCAAACTTAAACAGGAGAGGTTTAGACTGGATATAAGGAAGAAATTCTTTCCTATTAGGGTGGTGAGGCACTGGAATGGGTTGCCTAGGGAAGTTGTGAGTGCTCCATCCCTGGCAGTGTTCAAGGCCAGGTGGGAAGAAGCCTTGGGTGACATGGTTTAGTGTGAGGTGTCCCTGCTTATGTCAGGGGTGTTGGAACTAGATGATCTTAAGGTCCTTTCCAACCCTAACTATTCTATGATTCTATAGATTAAATAAAATTTATTAATTGAAATATATTACATTGAAAGGGAGGGTTGTCTTCTTTTGGGCTTTTTGGTGGTGGTGGTTTGGTTTGTTTGTTTCTGATTTTCACTTTTGATTGTTTGTTTGTTTGTTTTCTTGTGTTTTGTTTTAATATAATCCTTCTCTCTTTGCTATCCGTCTCAGCACTTGAATTCTGGAAAGCTGCAATTCTTTACAGTTTAACAGACCTAATCCCAACCTCAGTCCTTCTTGCTTTCTTTTCACAGAGGTATTCAGATATTCACACAGTGGGATATTTTTAATATAAGGGAACTTTGATGCAAAAAAAGCAATTTATTTTTTCCAGCAGCTTTCAGTATTCCCTTTGCTATAGCTGAAGGTATAACAGTAGTATCCTCATAATCAGCCTCTTCTATTTGGTCCTGCAAGAAAGACTATGCTTGTGTTTGTGTGCTATCATTAAAAGAGAGTGTTTCTGTGAGAGAAAAAAGAGAACAGAAAAGAAATAAACATCTGTCCTGCAGATATACAGCCCTATTAGCTGAGCCCTCGGGTATTTCCCCTTCTCCCTTCCCCTTTGTGCATGTTCACATGGCATTTGTTTTCTCTCCAGTGATTACCCTCATTGTGTTTCCAAACTCTGGCATGCATCTCCTTAGGACAAGGACTTCATCCTATGTGCTGAAAAGCATAATGTCACCACCATAAACTAGCCATTCTGCAAGCAGCCAAAGTGATGAAGCCTGCTTTCCTATGGACATGAGGGAAAGGGTGAGAAGGGAAGAGAGGGAAGAGCAAGTCAAGAAGCTCTTAGTTCTTCCTTGTAATGAGGATGGGAGAAAAGGGTAGCTTTAGAAAACTGAACTCACAGAAAGATTTCAGGACTAACTTAGACTAGTGGCTAAAGCTAATGATTACCAGAAATTTGATTTAGTGCAGTATATTTGGTATTCTCCCTTGCTTGCACCGAAAACGTTGCCTTTGGTTTAATTTTTTTCCTTGTGTGAATGCATCTCTTTAATGCTGGTTTCATAGATTTTTGTTTCCATCTTATGGCCTTAATGTCTATTAGAAACACAGCCTTAAGGCAAACTTTCTCACAGTAGTGCCTTACTTTGTTGTATGCTGCGGTACACGTAGTTGGCTCTGACAGCATTAGTTCTGCACTGGTACACTGTCAAACTGGCTGCAAGAAGTATTGTGAAAAAAGCCCCAAACATCTGCTAAGGGAAAAAATAATCCTCATTTGGGTCTTTATGTGACTATTCAGCTCACTGCCCCCACTTCTTCCTTCCTTCTGAGCAGTACATCTTGCTCAGACTGCATGGATAACTTTAACAACTTCAACAGTGTCAAATTTACGTCCAATTCAGCTTTTACCCAATGTTTTGGAGCCTAAATGGGTCAGTCATAGAAGCATACCAAACTGGGGCATGGGGAGAGTACCTCTGAAGGCAGGTAGGATGCTCCTTTTCTGTGGCATGAGAAAGACTGTGTGATCTGTAGACTTCTTTCAAGGTTGAAAATGAATGCAGATGTTTTACTTACTGGGAGAAACAAGGTAAGAGGTGATATACTGCTTATGCTTTGTGGCTCTGAGATGTTTGGGGCTGGCCTATAGGTCTGCCAAAGGTAACGATAACTGGCAAAATGCTATCACCTCCAGAGAAGGAGACAGACCACTCAAAACACTCATGTTTTCCCGACACCAAAGGATTTTCATTGCCTTTAGTCTTTCTTTTATATTTAACAAGCATGAAGAGACATGATGTAACCATCACCATCCCGGAGTGGCTTGCAAGCAGCAAGCAGCTGTACATATAAACAAGTCCTTGCATCTTGGCTGTGGGGCAGGGTAGCTGTGTGCAATGTAATATCCTTGCTACCTTTTCTCTTTTCTCCCTGGAAAGTGAATATTTATGCAGCAGGACTAGCAGGGAATACTTTGAATTTCTCATATATTCTTTTCTCTGGTCGCTGTAATGTTGCTCATTATTTCTTCTCACTTGACTGGAATTCTCCGGTTGGCAGAAATGTAATGAGAAATTCACTCTTGTGAGGACATTAGGTAAGAAAAAAAATATTGCTTTCAAAAGGATCTCATACATGAGATCCTGAAACCATGTTTGTGTAGCTTTTAATGTTTTGCCAGATTGTTTATCCTTAGTGAAGTGTGAAACTGAAGCGCCACAGTGTTGCCTAGGATTTAGTATGAGGCAGCTAAGACAATTTGTTAGTATTCGCCTTTTCTTGTACAGAACTTGTGTTTATTTGTACATGGAAAACTACAGGGAACTTTTCACAATAGTGTAATTATTTAACTGTACTGACACCATGTTTGTCTTTTGAAAGAAGGAAATGCATTTCAAACTTTATAAAGACTGCCACCCTTGTCCCTGCTTTTACTATATCGCATTGTTTGTGTTGTGACACTGACAAAATCCTCAGGTCTCTAAAGTTAATAGAAAATATAAGAAAAATAATTTACCTCTCAGTTTTGCTCTCTCTTTAGAGTTACAAGTGTTTGCCTTAACAAAATGCTATTTAACATGTCTCATATCTGATATATTTTTAGAAATGTAACCAATAGCATTAGCTTAAGACTGCTGTTCCAATTTCTTGGTTTATTTTCTTGACTAAACTCAGGTATAAGGTTGGTATCGCAGTTAGAACTACAACTGAACAGAGAAATGTGTAGCCAATCTCTATTATGTTCCTGTAAGAATAAAATAAAGAAGATCTGAAATAAATAAATAATGTTTGACTTTAGTGGTCATTCTCTCCTTTCAGAAATGCATAGTTCTACCACAGTCTGGTTTTAGTTTTCAGTCCACTGGTTTACTTGGATCAAATACTGATGGAAAGCTCCAAGCCAGTGATTCTAGACTCACAAGGATCAGATTCTGGCTCCACTAACAACAACAGGAATGTTGTCATTTAGCCTCACAGAATACAGGTTTCATGTAGCTTTACAAAACAGCACCCAGGCAATAACCGTGCTGTCTTTCCACCTGGTCTCTTGCTTCCTTTCCTCCTTCCTCTCTATCGGCTGATCTGAAAATCACAAACCTGCCTCCAAAACCCTCTCTCACCAAGCTCCTTCGGTACTCCCTCTCAGCAAGAGTTTTCCACCTGGATGAATTACAGAAACATGCTTGGCTATGATCAGGAGACTAACCCACAAGTTCTTGCATTGGCTCCATAAATGAATGTCCAACAAATTGTCCTAATGACAGGCTGCAGCTGTGGCTGTACATCAAAACAAAGCTTAAATGGTGTTTATAAAGTGTTTGTGGCTCCTCACGCACCTCTTGATCATGACAGAACTCATGTGCAGCCTCAGCTTGCGTGCTGGGGTTTGTCCCTGCAGCAGCATTCATCTTCTGAGAACAATCTTGAGAGCATCACAGCAATGGGGTTGGCTTCTAGAGCAGCTGCTACTGGAGTTTGTACTGAGAGATGTTTACACCAGCTACCTTTGGGTACTGAACTCAGCTGCTTGAGCCAGATGCTCCTTAGGCTCCCTGCATATCCAGAGACAGAGCTGTGCCTGTGGTAAAAAGTAGTGTGGACCCACAGACGTGGGTCTGTAGGGCAAAATAGTCAGTGTTGAGGCTCACATTTGGGCAGCATGGTTTAGTGGAAGGTGTTCCTGCCCATGGCAGTGGGGTTGGAACTGGATGGCCTTTAAGGTCCCTTCCAACCCAAACCATCCTATGATTCTATATGTTTTATCTCAGACTAGGCCTGGTCAGTCCTGTGTGCTGAGCACACACACTCTGGTGTCTGTAGCACTTCAGGTAGCCCCCTAGAATGCCTACCCCAGCTTGCTCTTACCTGGAAGGAAGTCAAGAGTTGCTCTGCCATGAAAACCAGTGTTGTAAGTGGGGACAATCAGGACAGTCCCTCCTAAAGTGCACTCCTGATCTGAACTGAAATACCAGAGGCTCTGCCAAAAAAATGACTCACAGCATCTGTTCTGAGCTGCTCTCGGGAAGTCCACTGGCTAAAGAGGGATGTAAGGGAAACTATGCCTAAATGTCACTGGCCCAAGCTGGCATGAGCTGTCCTTCCTCTCTTCCCTTCTTTCCCTGCCCCGCCATTCCCCAAATTACTCAGATCATTCTTCAGCTTTTCTGTAAATGAAGGAACAGTTTTAGTTATTGGTTTGAAAGCCTTCTCCTGCCATCCACATTCTATATTTTGTGGTACATATATCTGGCATCCAGCTTTTTCAAGTCACAGTGATATACTGTAATTAGGATGTACAGCCAAAGTTTGGGAATTAGGTTAAATAAAACTCACTTTTAGCTCTTGATTTTTCTGGCTAAGTTACAATGGGAAATCAAAATTTCCATTTCCTGATTTAGAAAAAAAAGACAATCAAGTAAGGGCTCAGAAGAAGAGTTTCTGAATTCTTTTTTTTTTTCCTATGGAAAAACAGAGAAGGAGTTAAGTATTCGGGGCACAAATACAGATTCGCTGTGTACTGTCCTCATTTTCCCATGCAAAGTGTGGTTGGGAAGAAAAGCTCTGGTGGGCTCACATGCTAATTTTTCTCATTGCCTCTTGCACAGATTTTTCAAATATTGACTAGGCTTTGAACTTGACCTACTTAAAAGACTGGATATGGTTTTCACTTAAACAAACAGACTTTCAGATCATGTCAGTATTATAAAGGGTCCTTGCAGCTACTGTGAATGTTGAGAATATCAGTATCTTAACACTCCTTTATACTACTAGACATATTGTGAGGGAAGTCAGCTGTTTTTCTCTGCTTCACATGGCTTTCACGGCTTTCAGTTTTCTTCAGGAACCATTTATACCAACTGGTATGGAGTTGAATGTATTATCAAGTCTGGACCTGCCTGTGTGCAGAATACTCCAGATTAGGCTTTGCCTTGAGCCATGCCTGAGGTGAGAAGCTCTTTCTGAAGGCAGTGTTGGAGGCTGAGGAGGTCACAATTCCCCTCCATGTCCTCTCCTCATCTGCCAACATCAAACTCCCAACTCATCTTTCTTCTGCAGCTCATGTCTCTTCTCAGCTGCCTGACATTCAGCCTGCTTTATTTACTCCTCATTCAGGGAGGCATTTTGTGCTTTTCATTATATCATCTCCCCAGGTTTCTGATTATGCTCCATGGGCAAAGAAACAAAATACAATTCAAAGTTGGCCTGGTATGAAAACTCACAGGCATCTGCTGACAGAAAGAAAGAAAAATGATGCAATGTTGTGGCTTGCATGGATTTTTTTAAATGGAGACTTACACGCATTTTTTTATATATAAAATCTCTTTCCTTTTACACAGTTTCACAAGGAATACTTTTGCTGCCAACAGTATCTCAGCTCACCTGAGAAGTTGAAAATAAATTACCTTTGCAATCTAACCAAGTTTTTGTTGCCCTGGCAAAATCAAAGCACCTCAGTCTAAAAAGACAAGGAGAATAACAACATAATAATAATAATAATAATAATAAAGGCAGGTTTTTTTTGTCTAACCAAGACTTTCTCCACTGAAATGGAACATTATCTAGTGTGCTGGAGGACAAATGGGACAGGGAGGGTGGAAGAGGGTAGAGCTTTATCCTCCACAAGTGGGAGGGGGTGGCTTGTGAGCTGGGGTGTTGTGAAGGGAAGGAAACCCGGGGACACAACAAGGGCTGGAGAAGCAGGACCTATTCATTGGTTCCACTGCTGAGGAAAGAGGGAGGTGGCTGTCACTCAGCTCTGGCTCTCAGCTGGTCGGTGGTGGAGGGAAAAGAAAGGTTGCACTGGAGCAGATGAGCAAATTTAGCTGGGAGCTGGGTCATGCTGATGAGTGACTGGGAGTAAAAGGGAGAGCAGTTCCGCAAATGGGGATGGAACTTTGTACCATTATTCTCTGTGGCTTCCAGTTCCTTCTCCCACCTGCTCAGTGCCAGTTCTTGCTCTCCCCAGCTCCTCTACACACCCAAAAGGATGTGGGCTCTCAGGGATGCCCTACCACCATGGCACATCAGCCAGCAGCAGCAGCAGGTTGCAGTGTTGCCCTGCCAGAGGGTTCTGCAGTTGCTCACAAGGATACTTGTGTGCTGCATGGCCCCCCCAGTGTGCCTCGCAGCACCACCGCTGTGTTGTCACAGCACAACTACCAGCCCCATGCCACGACAGCCGCTGTGTGCGAAGAGCCTTCACCCATCAGCCAAGCGTTGCTTAATTCTTAAACTTATGTGTACTTTAACCAGATTCTTTTATTCAGCTGATGAAAAATATTCTGTTTGATGTTTTCACAGACAGCATCTTAAGGCGTTACTTCGATTTCTTCTCTAGCGTTGCCCTTTCCGAAGTCATTATTACTCATTAGGTATATTGTGCAGAAAGCAAAGTAGGTCACGGATGAAAAGCCCCATCTTAGCGCGAGGCACCAGTATTGCACAAAGCTATTTTCAACTTTCATGAGATAAAAAATGTTTTCTGTAGGATGAAAGCTGTCACTGCCAACTTACAAATGAATGCCAAGTATGTAAAAACTTTCATTTCAGATTCCCAGGCTTTCATATGTTAAATGCATTGTTTAGAAATCCATCTCAAAGATAATTCCCTCTGTGTAACCCACACCTGCTGGCTCCCTAACAGGGCATATGCTGAATTAGGGGACAGGCGCTTGGTGTAAATCACTGTTGGCTCCATCAGGACTGGGCCATTTTCACTTCATAAGGATCCATCCTCAAGAGGCCCCATATAGGGAGAAATAGAGGGGGCTGTCCTAGGGTGGGTACCTGAAGGCTGGATGACAACCTGCTTCCTTGCAGCCCCTGCCTATCTGTGCATGGCATTGGAAGAGTGGATTGGCATCTGCAGTCTGGGATGACCTCTAAAGCCAAGATGGCAACTTCAGTAGCAGCAGCTCAACACAAGTCATTTTTCTGTCAATATTATTCTGCATCACAACCCATTAGTTTAAAAGAAGCATTGATTTTTGCTTGATTGCTTCTCCAAGTTTTATTTTCATGTTATTTGGAGCTGTCAAATTAATACTTAAGACTTTCTGGATTCTTAATCTCTTTACATTGGTGGGCATCCCTCTTCTGTCTCTCACTTTAACAGAACACTAAGCAATGCTTCGTTTACTCAATTTCCCCAAGGACTTAAACACAGGACTTGAGTCCTGCACTCGTATGTCCCTTCATCAACAGAATAAGACTGAAGAACTTTCAACTGCTAGAGAGGTAATTAATACAATTATGCTTTCAAGTTATTACTGCATAAAATAAGTTAACATATATGGCAACAGTACTGTGGCTAAATTAGTTTTGTTGGTGTAATCAATTTGCTGTACTGATTAGAAGGGAGTCTGTGAATCCTTTAGTTAAAATCTGGATATTGAAGTAGCAAATTAATCTCATTTTTCTCTGTAAAACAATGGTTGTTTAAACTAATATGTAAAATATGACAACATAAGGAAAGGTCTAAGTTCATTGTTATATTTAGAATAATATAAATTGCATTTAAAGTAACAAGTAATCTTACAGCTAAGTTATTCAGTAAACACTTGGAATCAGGATTTGCTACAGCGACTAACCATTTTCTCAATCTGAGGTAACTTCTACTGTAAGTATAAACGAACATTTTCTGCTTTTTACTTTTTTCCAAGTGGGTCCGGTCAAGGATCAGATCATTTAAACCCAGGACAAGCACCAAGTACTCACTTAAAACCCCAAAACCCCTAGTAAGTAAAAAATAATGTGAGAGAATAAAAACTACAAGTTCTAACATAATCAAAAGGCAGGCAACTGTCATTAATTTAATTAGTCAAACAGAAATGTTACCTCCTCTGTTTAATAAATCTGTTTAGTTCTTAAAGAGCTATGGCACATTCACTTTGTCCCATACATACAGCATATCTAGGTTAGGACTATTGAGATAATTCAAATAATAATGAAATGTTGATTTCATATATTTTAATTAATCCAAAATTTCATTCAAATTTTTAATTAGAAAGGAAACATCACCTAAATAAATAAGAGATGCTTTGTCTGGAATTTCAAAATGAAGTAACTTAAAAATTAAGGATAAATGTTTGTAAACCGGAACTCCTTAGATTAACACATGTGGATTTTGTTTACCTTTAATTCTCACAAAAATAAATTTAAAGTCACTTCAATTTATTGAGCTCAGGCCTTTGTGTGGAGAAATATTCTAGAAGTACACATTTAAGACAAGTGGCAAACTAGGACTAGCCATTATCTGTTAATGACTGAAATCATAACTAGAAGCAGCTGCCTAAACCACTTTGATTTAAATCAGTTTCTACAACCTGTAGGCATCCACTACTTTGTCATACACCTCTTTCAAGACACACAAACCCAATTACCTGCTATGCAATCTGATGGTAAGGATCATGCATGGGAACCAGGAGGCTCAGCATCTGTTCCTCCTCCTGCTGTAGACCCGCTGTCTGTGCCATGTGAATTATTTCACTTTTCAGTGAATCACAAAGCTATCCTGATCAGGACAAGACATTAGGGTCCATGACCTTAGAAGACAGTCAGAAACACCTCGGTGCAGAGTAGAGATGTGCTACACTGCTTTAATGCATGTAGTTATCTGCTGTTGCTGCACGCACCATTTGGTTAATTGCTTTGCTTGTCATTTCAGAAAAGTTTGAGGTAAACCAGTCAGAACAGTATCTCAGATGTGTCTGTCTGTGCATTTTTTTCTATGATGCCACGTCTGCATTCAGGTTTTCCAAGTGGCCCAGAAAAGGTATAATGCCAGCCAACAGAAAAGTCAAACAAGAGCAAGGAAATTACTGCATGGAAGAGAACTAAGAAATCTTAACTCTACTTGTTTACATGTATTTAATTTAAAGCCCTACTCACCAAAGGACTATTTTGTTTGTCAGATATTCCCTAGAGCTAATGTATCATGAGGGATTTCCAAGATGCAGCAGATTTCTTGACCACTGCCTCTGGATTTCCTTAAAGGGGCTTGGGGGTGTGTGTGTGTGTGTGTGTGTGTGGAATCCAAAGCTCTGATGAAAAATTAAAAAAAAAAAGAGAGATATGGAAAATCTTGGTGCCAAAATAAAACAAGAAACTCTGATTACTGTAAGAATGGCAAAATACCCTACCCAAGGGCTGCAGAACAGTCTATGCCGCAAGAGGCACCTGTGGGGCACCAGAATCCCAGCATGGCATCCTTCCCTGCCCTGTACCCAAGGGAACAGACTCATTTTCCCTCCCCAGCACATGTCCCTCATGGTGTACAAGGGGAAAGCTGCAAAGCAGCTAAAGGTACAATACTGTTTAAGTGGAAATTCCCAACATTGTACCTATCACATCTTCTCACAAAATGAAATTTAAAACATACTTTGGCCTTTTAGGAGGACATAGAAAGGTAACAAACATTTTAAGGGTTAAGTGAATGACTTGGTCAGTAATAGAAATAAGACCACATAGACTTCTGAAAATTATCTTCAGTGTGCTTAGACACACAGAATTGTAATATATGTTGTTCTTTGAGTGTGAAAACCCCACCATTTATGTAATGTGATTTGTGACATCCACACAATATGAGAGGATGAAGGTATTTCTGTCTCTGAGATGTCCTCAGATCTGTTCTTGGCTTGCAGTGCTTGAACTGTAATGCCTATTTAGAGGCAATGATGTGCACAGAGTGTGTCGAACGGACAAATGTGCTAAACCTCTTCTTTTTCAGCTGGTCGGGGTTTATTTCCCGTCAGGTTTGCATTAATGACCCAGTGACCTACTTTTCTGATCCACCTGGCAGAACCCTGCATCCCTGAAACCCAAGGCTCTGTCTGCTTCACAGATTTGTTTTGGTTAGGTTTTGTGACAGAAACCATTAAGAGAGTGACACTGCAGATAAAAACGAAACGTGCTCTGCTCTTTGATATTGCAAGTGTATTTTTATTTAACTGTGTAAGTGTTATCCATCACGATAGAATTGTCTGCTGTTTTTTTTTTAATGGCTCTGTGTTTTATAAGGTTTTCTTCTCCCTCCCTCGTATTACAATGAAAAATGAGCTGTGTACATTTACCCAGTGATTTCTAACTAGCACTCTTTCTTTGCCTGCTGCAGTCCACGTGTAAAGGGAAGAAGCAGACATAATGGAACAGTGAGGAAAAAGCATCTTCTGCCTGTCTTAAATCATCTACTTTACAGAGAAGCTTAAATTGCTAGAAATAAAAAAAGCTCCTTGGCAGCTCAACAACTGCATATAAAACAAATCATATTTTTCAGTGAATCGTAAATGTCACCATCTCAGATAACATTTATGCTTTCATAGAAATAGGAACTTAATTTTCCCCAGTTATATTATTAACTCACTTTGGTGAATCAGATCACCTACATTAAAACAGAAGCAGCCGGTGACTCAGAACAATGATGCGTTTAAAGATCAAGTGCAGCGATTGCAAGTACCAAGCTGCACGCAGATGGAACTGCTTCTTTGAACCACCAGATAAAGATTGATCTGTTAAAATCCTGCTAAAAATGGGCACCAAATGCTTGTTGTCAGAAGTGACTGACAGCCTGTGTCCCAAGCCGAAATGAGGTTGGGTTTGCCTATTTATTCAGTGGGTACACAGTGTGACAGCACAGAAGAGAAGGAGAGCTGTGATGGTCTGTGATGCGATGAGCTGGTTGCCATTGCTTTGCTGTCCTTTTAGAAATTCTCTTAGTTAGAAAGAAATAAATAAACCCCACTGTTATTGCAATGTATTATTTAACATTTCAGCCCTTCTGGTTTGCTCCCTCTGGCTTGGTGCTTGTCTGGGCTCTCATCACCCAAGTACACAAACTCATCATGACCATTTAGAAAGTTATCCTTGTACTATATAAAACCCAGTACCTTTATCCCAGTTTTTCAGGTGAGGAGTTAAGATGCAAGTAAAAGGAATGACCAGCCCAAGGCTGCAAAGAAAAATGCAGATTCAGTCCAGCACCATGACCGTGACCCTCCTGTCCCCTCATCTCCACAAATGTAGGCAGAAACAGTTTTGCTGTGGTGTTGTGAATCAAAATCAGAGTGGCCATAGCCAGCTTGGCAACAAGTATGACCCCTCCAGCTCTTTGTGTCTTGGGGTATGATTGAATGAAACACAACACTCCTGCAGCCCCAAGGACGCCCAGAGGTCTATCAGAATTTGCTTGCTTTCTCCTATAGACACATCCTTAGCTTGTGGAGCAAAGATTGGCCTTACAGACCACGATGAGCTCATTTCACATATCATGAGCTCAAGTAGTCACTCAAAACACTGGAAAAATGTGGGTATCTACCTCAGTCCTGGCAAGTAAGGGGCTGACAGTTGCATGTAAAATAGGTATTACTTGCTTATAATTAAATTTCTGCTTGAATCATCCCTCCTTTAGAGTAAAGAGATGCTGCTGGTGACACTGCCAATCCTTTTCATGCAGATATGTATTTAATTTAAAGCAAAGAAGCCCAGAGACTGACACAAATACTTTGAAAATATGAGCTGCAAGTCTAACTCACACAAAAATATATGTGTGAATGATGATAGCATACCCTGCATGCCAGCAGAAGACTGGCTGATGGTAGTATTTCAGAAGTATACCTAAATGAAAGGTTCTCTGTTAGTTTAGGGGTTGTGGCACCTAATTTGCATTTTCATGAATTAGTGGTTTCCACCATGTGACAGAAACATTTTGAGACATTAATGAAAACAATGGAAAACATATGTCATTGTCAGATTCCAAGCTGGGAAAAAAGTGATTATATTTTTTCACCATGTATATTCCAGTCGTTCCAGCTACATATATATTCCATTCTATCCTAGCATCCCTTACTCTTGAAAGTAAGATGAATCATAGGGTAGACCGTACATCTATTTGGTTGCATTGATTTTTGTAACATGATAAACAGGCTTTTTTGCCAGTATGTTTTGCTCAAAAGGTGTTTATATTGCATTTATTAGACTTCAGAGCTGTTGAGTTTGGAGCTATCTTTTAAGGCAAGTCTGTAGGGGTTTATTTTTGTTTCTGATTTTAAAGGCTGTCTTGACATGTGGCTGATTTGTCTTTTTTTACCATGGTAATTTTGAGTAAAACCATTTTCCAGGTATCCTTGGCTTCAATCATGGCTCTTCCAGAAACCCCAGAGCGCCCACAATTGACCTCAGAAACATGGAGACACAAATGGTGGCCTGATTTATTCATTTAACAGTACAGTATTAGACTCTGTGACCCAAGAAGCAGCCATTGAGATGTGGAGTTGTTGAGTGCCTGTGAGCTGACCCAGTTTGAGTGTTTATCTCTATTGAAGTGTCCTATGGCTTAAAAAAATTGCAGCCCCATACAAATTTCAGGTGTCTGAGACTCTTTTCAGCAATTTCTATTTGTTCCATCCATCTCAGTCTTCATTACTTGCCTTCATGATCTTTGGGTCAGCAATGGCTTGTTTTTCAGACTAAGCATGTGTTGAGCTAAATCCTCAAATACACACTGGCATACACAGGTTCATAGATGTTCCTTCAGGAAAAACTGAAAAGTACTTGAAAAGTAGCAAATTCAAAGGTTGCATTTGGTTTAATGCTCTTTGAACCACAGAAAAAGATATTTGTAAAGAAGTGAATGCTTACTTCCCAAACGGGAGTTCCATCCTGCAGTCCTCTGAGGGCCTCAGTCTCCTCCTTTCACAGATCTCCAGTGGAAATGGAGGCACTCAACATATTGCAGCCTGGCTTGGCATTTTGCAGGCACAAGCCCCTGGGACTCTTTTTCTTCTCTGCCTTTTCTTTTGAATCTTCAGTCAAAAAGTTATCTATAATTTTTGTCACTTTCGTTTCCAGTATGTCACCATGGATTATGAAAGGTAAGCCACCTCCTGCCCATTTAATGGAGTGCATCACTGAGGATAGTAGCCCTGGAATGTAAATCAGTTTACTGTTACCTGGTTACTACTGGTACACATGCAAAATGGAGAGGAGATGCCTCTGGCAGGCCATAGGTTTAATATATGGTGGTGATTATTTATCAAACTCCTCTTATTTTAATAGCTGTGTTCAGAACAACACAGCAGTGTGACACATTCATCTGTATGCATAAGAACAGGCCTAGCTGTATTTACAACATCACACTGAAACATTCTCACAAGCAGGAATGGAAGTTGCCTATCAAATTGGAATTAAATGGAAGTTGCCTATCACATTCCTTTCTCTTCCAGAGAAGCATATCATGGTCTTTATGGGATGTGGTCCAGCACACTAGCTGCAGGGGAGAAAAGATCATTGTTTCGGCTGGGAGGAAGGTCAGCCTGGGTCACACACCTCCTTTTATAGCATTAGGTCCAGCTCCAATGGTCTGAAGGAGCTCATGGCAAAGAGCCTCAGGAGGCACAGCATAGTCCTGCTCATCCCTGCATATTGCCTCCAACTTAGAAGAAAACATTACAGAAAGGAGCAAGATTCAAATTGAGCTCCAGTAGCAGCTATGGGGACAGGTTGGGGGCTTAGGAAAGCATAAGAAGGCGCCCAGAGCAAAGGTGCTACAAGCCATGGGCACAGCAAACCTGTGCTGTCTCATGGGCCAACTGCCATACAGCTGTGCTAAACCAAGCTCTCCAGAGAACCTACTGATAAATTTCCACACAGTGCAGGAAATGCTGGCAATTAAATCCTTCTGTGCTCAGGACTGGTCACCCTTCTCTTTAGGGAGCAATGTGAGATCAGCATTGCATTTGGTGCAGCTTATCTGTCTGGCAACGTCGCTGCTGCTTTAGCTTTAAGTTAATTGTCACTGAAGTATCCAAACTCCTTTAAATCGGTTTTTCTCTTACAAGCAGACTTTCTTCCATAGTCTGAGAAAAGCTCTGCCCTTGAATTGGAGGCATTTTTCTGGCAGTGCTCAACGGAAAAGTACTAGATGGATTACAGTAACGATGCAGGTTTGCCTTGCTTTTGTCCCCACAAAATATTTTAGTGGAATGTACTTTTCACAGTAAATACTTGTGGAAAAGCAGACACAAGCATGCGCATATATACATAGACACAGCCAGCCACAGGGATACTGGCACCAAAAGATACTGAACCTTTTAATGAGTATGTCAAAAAAATTAAACTCTTTGTATTCAAAAAAAGCTGCTAGTGCTTTACTGGTGGTACTCAACACACTTAACACTGCTAACCAAGTGTTTGCTACCAGGAACAAGAGCATTTCCAAGCAACAGATGAATGGCATGTTGTTAGTTTTAGCACAGAACCATACAAAACTTACAGGAAAGACCAGCACTGCCTGATGTGACTGACTTGTGTCTGGGTGACCAGTGATAACCATGAGACTGACCCCTAGTCACACTGAGCAAAGCCCCTGATGACAATGGCCAAAACTCAGTCTTGCAAGGCGCCACTTCTTCAGGAGGTTGTTTATTCATCATGCCCAAGCCGTAAAACTGTCATTTCATACCTGTTGCTTCCTAGATATGGTCCTCAGAGCCTGCTTGGGGGAAGGAAGTAAGGAAGTCCTGAGAAGGAGGGGGGACAGAGCAAGGCTATATAGGTCACTAGTTTTTCTTTGTTGTTTTTTGGGGGGAATTCAAAGACTATCTCTTAAAGAAACCTAATTTGTCCTCGTTTCTCAGAGCAGTGTCCTGAATTGCTGATTTTATGGGCATTTGCCAGGTTGAGAGGTGGTCTAAATAGTGCCTAACCAGGCCTCCAGTTATTGGTCATATGAAGTCCTATGTTCATAATGCATTATTGTTTTTAATTATGAGCCTTTATCTCGTGCTACTGAGCAAAGACCGATTAGTGACATCTTTTCTTCAGGTGGGAAAATATTTTTCTCTTCCCCTCCACCCCCAAGTTCTCACATTTCTCCTTTCTCTGCCAACAAAATCAGTCTGCAATAGTTCTGATTTTACTGCCAACATGAAAGAATTCAGAGACACTTTTCTGAATTATACTTGACAATTCATTCAAGTAGCCTCTTGAGCCCACAGAGGTATATCTTTTACATTATCTGTTCGCACAGACACGCTCCCTACAATTGTACCTAAAGTTTGTACGTATTCCTTTCAGGCTCCTTTCCTTGAAATGCATAAAGTTAAAAGAAGAAACGTTCTTGACAGCTTATTGTGTAAATCCATCTGACACAGTTTCCACATTTCTGTAGGAGATGAGAACTGATCAGTACAAAGTAGGTCAAGAACTCCTAAGAGACACAGTGACTGCCTTTGATTTTTCTACCTTGAAGTTCAAAGAGCATGAGTAAGTTCATTGAAAGAGGAAGAAATGAGCTATTTAAAGAAATGAGGATCTTCTTTACATGTAGTGCCCGGAGAACTTGAGAAAGAGGAGGTCATGAATCAGGTGGTGTGTGCATGCATGTGCACGTGCTGTATGTACTTTCCAAATATTGCTGTGAGACAACACTGTAATTAATAGACAATGAACTCTTCCTAGCATTGCAAGCTGTTCTTTTAATAAGTTCAATGAGAAGGTTGTTACTATATGCTATGTATGTATGCTATACCTCATATCAACCTGAGTAGAGCAACTGTTTCTTCAATTTATTTAGTCTAAAGACCACATGGACTAAAATTTAGAAAAGACAGCAGCTGCTTATTCTCCTTCAGCTTGTGTGAACTGAAGGTAAATAGAATTTCATCATGCATATTTATGTATATTTATATAGGAGTTGTACTCCATGAGCCACTTGGATTTACAGCCCGGCATTAGTACCTAATCTTTCGTTTGCAGCACAGACATTGCCTACATGATTACAGTGTAAAGCAATAGGAACATCAAAGAGAGTGATGATACATGATGGTGAGGAGACTTGGACTTAGGTCAGCTGTGAGAAGACTACACCCATCAAGAAGAATTGACATTTTTCACTGTTCTGTTCAAAAAACAGTGTTTAACACTGTTCTGTTAATAAGGGATTAGCTGGGGGACTCTCAGGGGCTTCAGTCTCAGCTGCCACGCAAGCATTGCCCAATGCAAGCGTGCCAAGCCGAATAACGAGGAAAGAACTGCACTACCTCAAGGTTCTCCTGGCCACATTGTGCGGTCTCTGACCCTGGTTAGCTGGCATTTAGGAGAGACAAATCAGAGGAAGGTTAATGTGACAGATGGAGACAAATGCCAAGAAATGATGGAAATCTTATCTCAGAAACACTAGTGTGGTCAATTTGAAAGCTGTTACTTGGATAAATTCCTCTTATGAGCACTGAAAGATGTTCGATTAAAGCTGTGTAGGTGGCTAAATTCTGTTCTGTATGGATGTATCACTATTAGAGACATTCCCTTTGTTTCGTACCAGTGAGAGACAGCAAGTAATTGTCTGCTGAATTAGAAATAACACAAATAAAAAATAAGAGTTAATAGTCCCAATTTACCTTGGCTTTACTTAACGTGTTTTTGTTAAACTCTGCACATTGCTGCCATATGAAAAGTAGATTTTTCATCCTCCACACCACTGGGAACATGTGCTATAACATTACAATGTGCTCCTTCTCATTCATGTTTTCTCTGTCCCACTCTGAAACTAGTCATAAGACACCAGGAGGACATGCCTCTGGGGCTGTCCATGAGTGAATTCCAGCCGTGCTTCACAGGAAATGAGAACAGGCCACTGTTCTCTTATTCCTCTCCTCCTATCCTGACCCTATGAGACTAGGTGGCCCAGGCAAGCCTCCTGCTCCAGAGGACTAACTTTGCATTTCGCTAGAAAGGGATAGCCTTTGCAGTGGTTAGGTGATGGAGAAGTTGGATACATGCAGGAACAGGAACATTAGGGAATAGTCTGTCTCTCTTCTGGCTCAGAGTGGTGATGCCTGTCTCTCAGTGAGTCTTGGCTCTACCTCAGCAAATCCCTCTTGTCCCCCTGCTTTGTGCTGTGAGTGTCAATAAACCAGGCAGGCGTATTTGCTGTGTGGTAGCCATGGAGGAAAGGAGCTTTGGCACACAGGGTACACTTTGTTCTACAGGCTTCTCAAGGACTATGGGGAAAGGCTTCTCTGGGATATAGGATGGCTCTGCCTTTGTAAAACATCACCTATGGGCTATACCAGTATGTGTTGCAGTGCCCAGCTCTCCCTGAGCCCAGCACAGAACACCTGGGCTTTCCCTGGTGATGTGAGAGCACAACCTGCCCCATAGTACCAGCAACCCCGGAGTTAACAGGCAGCATCCGTAGAACTTTAGCACAAAAACCTGTTTACAAACACAAAAGTGCTGAACATGATGAGGATATTTTAAAAGGCACCTGAGCCATACAACTGTTGAATAGAGATAGGAATTAAGAGCAACATTGCAGTAGCTGTGTCTGTAAAAGAAGTAAGTAATGATTTATAGTGAGGTGATATTTCTTCCTAGACTGGCTAATGTAGTTGAAAGAAAAGCCCAGATGAGCTCCTGGGAGTAGAAGCCTTTCTTGTGGTTGCCAGGTTCTGTTTCAGACCTTGCTCACAGCCCAACAGCTAATCTACTCTTTCCTAACAGGATCGGCTGATGTAAGGAAAGACACTGCTTCTGCTAACAACCCTCATCTGGCTAAAGTGGAGAAATCAGATTTGCAGCTCTGGGATAGGCTGTTTGTGAATAGCTCTGATGTTTTTCTTCTGCTGTGCAGTGACCTCAGCCAACATGAAGTACATAGCTCTTGTTTGCTAACCTGTGAGTCTAATTGGTATTCTGTAAAAGTCCTCACAATGCCTTTTAGTTAAAGCAAATGTCAGAAAACACAAAGTCCTATTTTCTTTGTGAAAATTCCTCCAAAGGGAATGAGGGAATTGCATGAACCCTGACTGCACAAACGCTTCCTCTCAGCACAGGCTACACAACCAGGCACTTAATTTGGGGTTTTGAAAGCAGGGCTATGCAATACAAGCTTCAAGATGTTTACTTTCTTACGTCTCTTTTTGGCCAACAGGAATCACTTAATTCCCAGGGTGGTCCAAGCTTTGTTTTGTGTTCCTGCAGCCCAGATGCCCATTTGGAAACTCCCCTAGAGAGCCATGTGGACACAGCTCCTCCCCGGGTGGAGGGTTTGGCTGTGCACAAGCATGGTAGGAGGGAGAGGAACCACTGGACTTCACCCAGGGTGCTAACAGCTGCTCCTCATTGCCTCCCATCCCACCATGCAGCCACAGCAGAAGTAGAGCTCAGCCAGATGGAATCAGCCCACAGGCTGGATTTGGCCTCCAGTTAGAACTGTCTGAATTCATAGCTTGGAGCTAATTAAGCTAATGATTGATTATTAGGTGGCGCTTTTTTTCCTGTCTAATACCATTTACCGGTTTTAATCTGTGAAAAGTATTGCTGTTTTTACTCTGACAGCTGCTGGGAATCTCACCTAACCTTGGGTTCCTGTAAGTCAGGTGTTGAAGGCTGAAGTACTCACCCGAGACCCCTTGTGTAGATGATGTAGGGAAAAGACATCTCCAGAGGGTGAGTAGTCTGATCTGCCTTTGCCATCTCTTCTGTTTTTCCTACCTATTACAATGTGAGTAAAAGTCTGGCTGGCTCAAGATTGGACATTTCTACATTTAGATACCTAAATTAAAGCCTATGAATACCCCACTCAATAAGGCATATTACTGAATTAACTAGAAACTGTCACTAGCCTCTTTCTCCAAAAATTATGTCCTTAGAAAACTGATAAATCAGTAGGATACTCACTCAAAAAATCCTCCTGCCCTATATGTGCAAAAATAAAGATGGCAGTCTCTGGAGTATGGTGATTTTCTGGCCTGTTTCTGGGGCAGCCTAATTTCCTGTGCTCAAGAGCCTTCATTTTATAAGAAAGGGTACCACATCTCCACCCGATTTTCCTTCTCCATCTTCTTTAAGTAATGAAAGCAGCATCCTTGGTGAGTGTGGGAATCTCTGTGGCCTGCCTCTCCCAGGGCTGTCCATCAATTGCCCAGCAGCTCTGCAGTGCACCCCAGCTTTGGAGCTGCTCCTCCCAGCTCAAGTATGCCTGTTGCAGAGCCTCCAAAACCCAGCCATACCTTGAAGCTGAACCCTTCACCTGGCAGCTTCTCTCCAGCTATTTCAATGGAAAAATTGGAGAGAAGCCCTGCTCACCTCAGTGCTTTTACTTCTTCCTCCCTGTCAAGAAAGCTTTCAGATGGTGGACAGGTATTGAATTTCTGTGTGCCTGAGCCACATGCAGTGCAAAGCAAGGTTAATAGATTTTTACAACCAGAGGGACTACCCTGATCACCTCATCTGACCTCTGGCATCACACAAGTCAGAGACAGGAGCTGTAATTACACCACGTTTCCTGTTTCCAGCAGAAATGAGAGCACACAGCCTATACCTAATTGTCTTGCCAATCAGATTATCCCGTGAGCCCCCAAAGTTTTGGCCCTCAGTAATTTTCCTGGGGTGAGTTTATAATCACAGGCTGCCTGAACATGCAGCTTGCTACTTGTACAAAAGAAGACTGATGTCTTGGGCTTCAGAAGAGGAAGAGAAGTAATCTACGTGTAGCTACCTGTGAGCTGAATTTTTCATTTCCTTTTCTTTTCTTAACATGCAAGGCAAAAAGCAAAAGGCAGGTGTAGCTGTCTCCATCCCTGACAGCTCTTTACAGCTGTTTACAGCTGTGCTATGCTTTCTCCGTATGAGCGATACTGAAGGGCAGCGTTTCAGCTCCTGCCTAGCTGCAAGGCAATTAATAGTGGCTGTTGGCCCTCTGGCCTCTTGACTGATGATGTGTCTCCAAATGCATTTCCACACAGTTCCAGACTACAAATACCCTCTAAGACGAACTCACAGACCTACTTTTAAAAAGATGAGGAGGCAGTTCCCAGTCAGACTTCCTGATGAACATTTTCCTGTCAGATATGTTACTAAAATGGCATTCTGGTGTAAGGAAACTTGGACCAGAGAGTATTTAGACACTATTGAAACTATTCCTTGGAGCTGGTCTCATGTAAGCTTCTGCATTAATGAGGATCATCTCTATTTGCACCCGTTAGCCAGCAGCATGATCAGCAAGCAATTAAATTCTAACAAGCACAAGGCTTGCGAGAGGACTTCCTGCACACAGGCAAAGTTGTTCAGGCTTACACCTAACCAAACAGGGGGTGTATCTCTCCTTTCCCTACCCAGCCACCTCCCATGCCCCTAGTATGTATAGATTTTTTCCACTTAATACTGTGGAGTGTCCTTACCAATTGCTGTTTCATCAAGTCCTATGGAATGTGTAAATTCTCCTTCTGCCAGAGCATAATCCTATTTGGCAATGCATTACAAGGGTTGAACCAAGGGTGATTGAGAGGTTGCAGCAGAGAGGCAGGGAAGGAAGCTTGCCAGCATGTTTTTAACTGCAATGGCTAACCCGGCAATCTTCTTATCATCTCTTTCCATTTCCATCCTCTTATGTACCCAGCTCTGTGCTCAGCCACCATTTAGAGCAGGTGTAATTCTCCTTCCTGGATTGCCTCAGTAACGCTCTGAACCACCTCTGACAGCACCAGGCCCCCTGAAGAAGGCAAGAGGGAAATCTGCCTTCCTCACTTGAACGATCTGGAGAGATGAGCTTTCCAGAGAGCAATATTGCTCCAAGTGCTCCCGGGTAAGTCAGTGGCTCCCTGCTGCCAAGTGCAGCCTGGTACCGAAACCCTGAAACATCTCCCCTTTACATTTTGTAACTTTTGTGTCACTTTCTAATGTTTTAAAATTGACATGCCAGATCTGAGGAGGCTTGAAAGCAGGATTTGTAAAGTTTATAAGGAGTAAAAAAGCAGTGATAAAAACTTCATTATTCTTCTTCTTCTCACTTGCCTCTTTACCAGTAGCTGAATTTCCAGGCAAATTACTTTCCTCTAAAATGCGTAATAGTCCTTTTAACTCCAAGGTCATCTGTTCCTTTCCTTCGCCCAAGAGCAAGTGTTGCTTAATTTGGTTTTAAAGACTCACAGTGGGGTCTATAATGTGTCTCTTCAGACAACCTTGTCCAGTGCTTCATTTTTCTTCCTGTTAGAGAGCTCTTTCATAATGCCTAACTGAAGTTATCTTTGCTGCAACTTGAACCCATTATTTCTTTTGCTTTCTACCAGGGAGATGATGTTTTCTCTCATCTCTCAGCAGCAGTCTTTTGCATATTTGAGGAATATTATCATCCTCCCTTCTCCCGGCCTTAATCTTCTTTCTTTTAAGCAAAGTATGCAGTCATTCTTCCTGGTAGGTCGTGATTTCCAGCCCTCTGATCCTTCCTGCAGCTCCCTTCTGGATTCACTCCAGCTGGTCTGCATCTCTCCGGGAATGCGGCACCCAGTACTACACAAAGTACTCCAGCTGGGACATTATCTCTGCTGAGTAAAGCAGGGAAGATGGTGTATGAGTTTTCTGTGCTACATTCAGTAAGTAATTTCCAAAAGTAAAAGAGAATCTGCTTTCTACGAAGAGCAATAACTGTCCCTTTGATCCTGATCTAAATAGGGGCTTTTACCAAAAAACCAAACCAAACCAAAAAAAACCACCAGGAGAGAGGAAACATTAATGGAATACAAAACTTATCTTGAACATGTCTAAGAAAAGAATACATTCTCATTCCTTGTATCTAGTGCATACTGCACAAATACTCCTGCATGAACAGATGTTTGCTGAAACATACTGGCAGGAAAAGTTCAGGAAGTGAAATTAAGAAGGTTTCCCTGCTAGTGGGGAAAGAGGTCTTGCGTTTTCCCAGGGATCTTGGGTAGAGAGCAATCTTTATAAAGTCTCAGGTTTTGTGGCTCCCAAAATCACTGCTGTTTTGGGGAACCCTGTGGTACAGCACACAGTACCAAACTAAGCAACACATCTAAGGTACCACTTACTTTTTGAAAAGGTTAGCTTAGGATCTAGTTTTAATTCCCTTATGCTTGTATGTTTCTAATGATCCTCACCAACGAGTCAACACACCCAAAGCTTAAACAGTGGCATTTAAATACAGCTGAGGTTTTTCTGGAGACCTTTGGATAGCAGTACAGGAAGGCATTTCAGCTGGGGTGTAGTAAGGATGAAGTCCACTCCACATGCCCAGTACCTGAGGATCTTCACATAAAGCCTACATAACATGAGCCTCTCTGCCCATGGAGGCAACGCTGTAATGATGCTGCTGCTGCTCTTGCAGTCACTCAGCCTCATGCATACAGGCAGAGCTGCTGAGCCTCCAGGTGGGCGAGCAGCCCCAGCCTCCCCATGTGCTTCCCTGCAGCATGGAATGCGGGCATCTACAGCCAGGAACAGCTTTTCTGCTGGCAAACTCCTGACGTGGTCAGCCAGGACCCCGGTGTGTCCCTCTGCGATGTGTGAATATCACCCTTTAGCAGAGATTATTAGTAGGCTTTGTCTGGCTGACAAACACTCATGCTTCGCCTCGAGTCTTCAAAGGCAGGCAGGCGAGGGGGCAAAGAGCACTAATAGAATTCTTCAGTGTTATTTTAATAGGATCACTGGTTTGCGATGGCTATTTTTTCCCCCCTCTTTATCTCTCTCTGTCCTCTGCTGGGCTCTGTGTTAATGCCCTCTGGTGATACTGAATTCTTTCCAAGTTTCTGAATTAAACAAAAATAATTAAATAAATAAATCCCACCAGCATTAATTATTGTTCCAGGAGGATGTCTTCCCTTAAAGATGCAAGGTTTCTCTGAAGCCATCTGTCTGGATTTTCTTCCCTTGGGACACACAGAACAGTTAGCAACTCAGTATTTCCAAAAGGAAACTTGCAGCTCGTGTAGATAATGTGAATGACCCAGTTGCCCTGGGAAGAGAAGCACCGTCTCGTGTGCGGTGTGTTCCATATGCTATCCATCCACCTTCCTCAGTTAATGAGGCTCAGACTTCTTCATGCTGGTCAAGATAAATATAAAGCTCCCTAGCCCTGAAATCACCGTAGTGAGGTTGCCATGGTAAAAAAGAAGAAAAAATGTTCAGTCCATCACAGATTGGGTTAAAACCTGATACAAAAACAGACACTGGCATTGCATCAAGACACAGAAACACACATGTGACGTTCTCAGAATTGCCATGATCCAGATAAAGTTTGGATTTTTTAAAACATCCTGTTCTGTTAATTTTTCTAACAAGATACATTTGGGTTCTGTCTTATGGGAAGATATTCTGAGAACAGGGTTGTAACACTGAAGGCTCCTAACTCAAGTATTGATGCTGAGCCATGACAGAAACAGAAATCCTTATCCACACCATTTGTATTAATGTTTTGTGACCTGGTCTGCAAAAGAAAAGGGTATCTCATCCAAACTCTAGATCCCAATTCCACATTTCAGTTCCACTGTTGATAACCAGGCGGCTTAATTACCTCCCAGAGTGATTATGAGGCTGGGTTATTTAAGGCTTGAAAAGCCCTATGGAGGTTCTAATAGCAGAATGTCAGTCACATACACGAATAGAGATGTAAGGGGCACTCTGCCCTTGGGCCCAGGCAGTAACCTCATATAGGTACTGCATTTACCTGAACACAGGATCCAGAAACCTCACAGAACAACATTTAGCTTTGAAAAGCACAGCATTATATCCTAAGACTTGAGAGACCACACATTCTCCTTGAATGTAAAGAGAAGGAAGCATCCACCCTGCCACTCTCATTATGAAAGAGCATATTGGGTGCTATGTGCTCCAGTAGCTCTAAGCAGGTTCTCTTTACCTGTATCTCAGTGTTTCCATCCAGAGTCCAGCTCAGATTTATGTTGTTTTCCTCATCATCATACCTAATGGTGAGATTGAGGAGGGTTTGGGCATAAATTAATGGGGATCAACCAGGATAGTTTTGTAAACAAAGTATCAAAGTGATACTGTAGCATGCCAATGTGTCTTCACGGAGAACAGAGGAAGATGAACCTATGAAGATGAGCTGGATCACCACCTGTAGCAGAAGTGGGACATGAGCCCTGAAGAAATACCAATTAGAGCTAGAATCTGTCCTAGTCTGCTCAATGAGTGATAGATACTGAAAATCTCCTTAACCTATTATGCACCACTGTTCATTCAGGTGGGGGATGCCTGACTCTTGGTTACTGAGCAACACGCAGGATTGTGCCTAGATGTGCCCTCACCAAGCCTAGAAATTAGGTTTTACTGGTGGAGATTTCAAGTCCTGTTTCTCTCCCAAGAGCCCTCTCCAGAGCACTCCCTTTCAAGAGGGCAGAGCTGCAGTGGGAAGAAGTGGTCGTGGCAGCTTGTGGCAATACCCTCGCATGTGGCTCAGCTACAGGGAGACTGACGGAGTGCTGCTGCTCTACACTAGTGGCTACTGAGGGGCCGGATGTCCACAGGGATCAGGAAGAGGCTCTCATGCCTCTTCCCAGGCTGGCTGGCTGCTGGTGTGGCAGCAACCTACCCAGACTGACACTTGCAATGCCAAACCAGGGGTTTTCCTGAGGCTGATCAGAAAAGTGAAGGTCTGTGAAGAGACTCTCACATATTTGCATAATCAATTTGGATTAATGTTTTATCAATATTCTTTCAAACCAATACAGTCCAATACAAACTTTTTTGTTTTTTAAGTTTCTGGTTCTTTTTTAACACCACTGACACATATTAGTGTTCAACTCCTTCACTCAGTAAGTTTTCTCAGTCTAGAGGTATCTGTTCCTGATCCATGGCGCTCTTTATTCTCTAAATCAGTCCTAGTACTTAACCCATGAAGCCCACCCAGTAAAAAACATCTATTTATGTAGGCATTTCTCCAAAAGAGAAGTAGACCAACCAAGAGAAAGGCATGGAAATGATCTTACACCAGACAGCAACAACTACAAAGAATTGGCACACTTTGGTCCTACGAAGACTTTCACATATCTTACTGGGATGGGACTGCTGTGCTACAAGACAGGCTGAGCCCATTCCCCAGCCTTTACTGGGTTTGGATCCAAATTATTCCTGGAGACTAATCTGGATGTGGTGTTTTTGTTGATAAGATGCCTGGAGCCATGGTGGTGGGTGAATCAGAAATATGCATGGCCAGCTCTTGTGATCAACATAGTTAAAGATTTATTCTTCACTAAAAAAAGTCTTGCAGAGTTAATGCTGTAGACATTGTGTTTATGTGCAACTACAGAGTTGGGTTAGAATGCATGAAAAAAAAAAAGCTGCTACCTATGCATTAGCTAAAGCTGTTAGAAACACGTGGGGCAGGTTTACACATGCCTGCAGTGAGACATACTTGAACATACAGCTGGCATGCTATGTATTCCCAGAGACTTCAACCTGGCACTCAGCAGAATGAGCATCTCAAGTGCTGCCATGGATATTTCACTGAAACCAGCATTATACCTAAAAGCAGATAGGCTGTAGCAAGCAAGGAAGGAAAGGTCTTTTTTGTGGAGAACATTGCCATCTTGTGCACAATTGTGTTTACTTTGCCCTTGGCATGCTTGTGAGAGGTGATACTGCAGAACTTTCTCATCCTTCCCACCTCTCCTGAAAACTCCAGGAAGCCTGAAGCTGCATTCAAGCCCTTGAATGGAGAAGTCTCCCTAAATAGCATCAGTTTGTTCCAGTCCTTAATCAATGATAAGAAGATCTGAACTAGCAAAATTTTCCTTTTACCTTGCAAAGGGCTTCATTAAGAATATTTTATGAAAGAAAGCCAGCTGAATCACAATGAAATTAACAAAGTAGTGGAAAATCAGGGCTAACAAAGTTTTACTGAAGTCTGTTATTCTTTAACAAATGGAAGAGAAGCATTTACTCATGACCTATCTGCAAGTGCTGGCAGCCATGCAGACACACAGTAAGTGTGGCAACAGCAGCGAACTCCTGTACAGAAGTATAGAACTCCTATACATGTGTATAGAAAAAACAGCTACCCTAGTGTAGCAATTGCAGTCAGAGAGTTTCATAGCTCACTGCAGTTATAAATTACAGAAACCTTGAAACACCTGTATATGGTCATTGAACACAAATACGAATTTTCTTGGTGAGAAACATAAGGCTTAGTGAAGCTATGTTGTTTATGTGAGGAAAAGCAGCCACAGCCATAAAGAGAGCATTTCCATGCCTCATCTGTGAGGACATCTCCCTAAAATGCAGAACAACATATATCACAGCAGTCTAGAAGTCTTCCTGTGGGAGTATGCAGAAAATCTGGCACCCCATTCCCCAGGAAATCTAGGCCAATCCCACAGGATTTCCAAACTGTGCTGCCCCCTTCCATACTTTTTATCACCTGCAGGTGGGCAGCTATGCTCCAGATAAGTGTTTGTTCCAATACCAGCAAAGGTGACTCCACCTTTGGACAATACCAGTCCAAGGTGACTCCAAAAAGGTGGCTTCAAGCACTCCCTGGATTCTGGTGAACCTGAGTGTAGCCTCACCAGCCACTCATCCTCAGCAAGGATCCCATCTGCACAGACCACCACATCATGGCATAAGGGAATGATGTGCTGCGGTTTGTACATGCTCCCTATTTAATGGAGTAAAATCCATGAGCAGTATGTGACTTGCTCCACAGGGTCCTTTAGGGACCTTTGG
>NDXB01007656.1:22236-37948 GCA_002631895.1 Agapornis roseicollis | reverse complement strand
TAACTATTTTTTTCGCCCAGCTTTTTTTTCCTTTTTTTTTTTTTTTTTTTAAAGAAATCAGCAATCTACTAAGAAAATAATAACAAGAGACCTGTGTTCCACTGAAGTCTGTATTTTAAAACTTTGAGTCAGATTTACTTAGGCTTCTTAATATAAAATGTCTTTCACAATCTTAAGTGAATCTGCAGTAAGTTGTTCTTTTTAAAAAAAAAAAAAACCAACCAAAAAAACCTTTTTTAGTTTCTGGAACTTTCTAGATAGGCGTTTGTCTTGAAATACTACTCTTCTGGGGCTTAGTGAGATCTTGATGAGCGTCTCCAGTGCTCTAGGTGGGAACACTGGCTTCAAGAGTACTGTATCAATCTTGATGCTGCCGCAGAAGTTAGTCATCCTCTGAGTCACTCTCGCTCTTGGCTGGGACACGCGCCCTGATTGAGGACATGAGCTGGTCCTGGATCTGCTTCCTGGGGTTCTCCTCAAGGTCAGTCTTGATAGCACCCGACTCTGAAATTTTCCACTCCAATTCTGCATAGAGGAAGACAAGAGAGCCATGAATGCAGGGAGCAAACTGGAAAACAGCCACCCTTGCTTCCCCAGCTTTATCTTACCACCATGAAAAGCAGGGCCCTGCTCTATTCCTTCCCCTCCTCTTTCACACCCAGGCTCCAGCCCCTGTCCTGCACCCACTCCAGCTGAGCCCTCCCTTCATACAGTCACTACTGCTGGCACAGGTTTCAGCCCAGGGCACAGGAGTACTGCTCTGCAGCCCACCAGCAGCATTCCCAGTGCCTCCCTGATACCCCTACAACTAGGAGTGCAAACGAGGTGATTGATACCAAGCAGCACCTTTAGAGGCAACTCTCCCAGTGAAAGCAAATTTAACCTTCTTCTAACCACATAAGGGCAGAAGACAGGTTTGCACATCTATCACCAGTGAAGGAGTACTGCTCATATATTACAGCTGTCTCCATCATATAGAGTTCATTCCAACCAAAAAAGTCTGGGAATAGACCTGTGGAGGGGCAAAAAAACTAGCAATTCCACTGACACATTAGAATTACAGGTATTTTTCAGGGATGTATTCTGTAAACGCAATTCACCCCTCTCCCACTACACCATGCCCTGCTTATTAGTTCCTTAGTAAGACAGAGAGACTCCACCATCAATAGCAGGCCTATTACTATGTAGGCCCAAATTGGATGGCTTCCCAGAAGCAGTAGAAAGTCAATACAACACACTCAGTTGAAACCTCTCTCCTACTCCTGCTGCGAACCTATCATTAAATCTAATTTCCTTCAGCAACTACAGAGTAATGAATACAACCTCACACTTTCTTTTACCTCTGGTGGAAGTCACCTGGGCTCTGGGGACAAGGAATGAAGAAAATAATAAAAGAATGTGCAGAGTTCCAGTGCCCAGCTACCTGCAATGACCAAATTAAGCTGGCTCAGACATCCCCCAAAAATCAACTATTTATGTACTAAAAATGGGAGAAATATAGGTTCTGCTACCACTGCTCACTTCAGTACATAATTAGGCAACAACTGTAGTCAGTTAGCTGTTCTCAAATCAGTGATCTCCCTGGTGAGCTTTTCCCCTTCTGACAGTTCCAGGCAGGGGAACATTTTCTACAGCGCATGCTCAAAGTATCCCATAAACTTCAAAAATTTAGTTAAAAAAAAAAAAAAAACCAACAAAACCCACCTCTTTGCATCCTATCCCAGTACAGACAGTGATATAATCCAGCAGGGACCCTGACATGCTGCTAAACTGTTGTTCACTTCAGATAAGGATGTCCTTAAGGTCTGACCTTAAAATAACCTTTAAGGCATCTGGATCAACATGCCTACTCAGAAAGCCGATGAGTATCCTTTCAATCCAAATAAAATTCAAAAGGTTACAGAGTTGCATGTGCTTTCCAAGAAGAATCTTTTTCACTGCTGACCTCTGCCTTCAAGCACTGCTGTAGAACACCATCCCCAACCAATCACCTCCAAGTAGCAGCTTTTGCTGAAGAGCCACAGTGCTCCAAGACCTGCATCGCTGCCCTCATCACTTCCTGAAGCATGTCATGCTGACAAGGCTGCACAACCCAGCCTGCCTCCAGGCTACTGACATGAGCAAGGAGAAACAGGTCTATTGAAAACTACAACCTCCAGGAAAGGTAACAGCCTCTCCCCATGGAGCCCTGTGCTTCTGAACTACTGAGGAGATAGCAAGAGAAAAGGGAAGTAGCCCAATTTCAGGCTAGCAGCCCCAGTCAGATAAATGGACAGGCTCTCTTTAAAGGTTCACGAGGAGCAGAGCCTACATGTCAGGAAAATACAACAGATAAATACATGTTCTCAGGTTGAATCAAGGAGCACTAAAACACAGCAGGCAAGCACCAGTTATCAAGTGCACAGATTATTCAGCAACTGGAGGCAAGGTCAGCCATTCAGATACAAGAGCCCCAAAGAATATGTGTGGGTAGGATTTATTCTCTAATATATTCAGGAAAATCTGTTTCACCCAACACAGGATGTTAATACTTCCACACACATAAGATTAATATTGTATGTTGGCCTACTCAGCCACTCATTGCTTTTACAAGAAGCTTTAATCACACATGGCTGAGCTACAAGGGTGCAGAAAAAAATCCAATCTAATTTTTAGTACCTCCCTTCTCCTCCTAAATCTCATTTCTCTCATTGCCAGCAAAGTAGTTTTGCTTTTCCTTTGGAAGATGGGAAATGCAGCTACTCACCGTCCCTCGTCAGGTTCATGCCACCAAATACTAAAGGCCCAATGAACTGAGCTTTGATATCTCCCTCCAAGTAGACAAATATCGTAGGCAGGTTCTTATCAGGGTAATTGGGAATGCAGGTGGTAGAGATAGCTTTGATGAATTTCACGTCTCTGAACTTTCTTGCAAGCCCGCTCATATGTTGATTTATTAAGGCACAGAGTGGAATTCTGTGAACAGCAACATACATGTATAGAAAAAAAGACAGTAATCAGCTCCAGAAGAAAGGTCAGAAATACCAGCTCAGTAAGCAGCATTCATGGAAAGACAAGTCTACCAGGAGCAACTTCTGAATACTTTAGTTATCCAGTAATCCAATGTTCAAAGAAAATTAGAATCACTGCAGGTTTTGGTGGGTTTTTTGTTTTAAGATATTAGCAATACAACCTTTCCCTCCATCATACAGATAAACTGATTTAGGAAGATATGACATTTAGAAATTGCATGAGCAAGGGCAAAATCAAAATAATCTTTCCTGGAATAAAGTATGCAGATGATAATGAATACATGTTGGGCAATCAAAGATAATGAACGAAACCAAATACTTCTAACCCTTTCCAGAAAACTCTGGCAACTTATTAGACCTTTTAGGCAAGTTTTTCCATCATGCTAGCAGGACTGGAAACCTGGTTCACTCCATTTTTGTGCCTCTAGAAACCAGGCTAAGACACAGTGATCCTTCTACAGCAGAGCCCTTCACACCTTACCTGGAATAACTTCCAAAACCTGAACATTTCAGTGCAGCAGCTATGTCTGTGGTAGCTGTACGGTACAAATCGTGCTGTGCTATACAGATGTACAAAAAAAAAAAACAAACCCATTCTTCATGGTAACACCATTTTAGGGCTAAGTTTGGCAGTCTTGAGTCAACAGTAATGAAATTACTAATTCAATTTCTTATTTCTCAGAAGTCCAGAATCAGTCCCTTAATCTTCACAATAACATACATTTATTGACAGTGAGAGGTTTATAGTTTAAAAACAAATTCTTACCCTTGCTTATAGAGGTGCAGGACTACCCATATATCTTTTCCAGCCTTCGTAACTTCTTGAATATAATCTTTTCCCGAAATCTCCAAAACTTCCCCAAATTTATTCTTCATTTGTGCTGCTTTCATTTCCGCTAGCCTTTGCTGCCTGAACAGCAAGGAACATGAAAATGATCTTGAGAATAGACATACCTTTGACAGAACAACACTTAAAGCAGCTACTTGAAACCCATACTTTAGAGACACATTACAAACTTCTTCAAACCCCAGAGCAACAAAAGCAAGTTTACACAGACAATAGGTGCTCTTGTATTTGCATCCCAGTCTTAAACTGGCAACACAAAGGAAGTACAATTATATTTCATTAAGTAGTTTTTCCCCTCATTCCTGCCCTCAGCAGATACTATACTAGCAAACTAAATAGCAAAAACCAGGGAGATGGTAAAGAGATAATGGAAAGCCAACACTGTAATTATGCAAATCTGCAGCACCTTAATCTCATTCATGCAAAAATTGAGAAGTCTTGAAGGCGATTTTCAAAGCTCTCAGAATCCCCAGCCATGCACTCAGCAGGTGCACATTATCTCTGCAAAAGTAGGTTGTAGATAAAGGACATTGAATTTAAATGCACTTATCCTATTAAAGACATCTAGAAGCTCTACAAGACACCAGAAACACAACCCACTTTTTCCATCATCAGGCCTAACAACATCCTTCCCCTCTTTGGCAGTATTTAACAGCATATAAAAGAAAAAAACTTCAAATTTCACTAAAGACAAAATCTGCATGCTGCTCTGACCTGTACATTTCAATAGCTTTCTCATCTTCCTCATTGAATTCATCTTCATTCTCTTCCAGCTCTTCCAGAGTCATGTCCTCGTAAGTCTTCACTAGAACGGAAGAAACATCAAATCAGCAAAAAACTCATTCCAAGATTAAAGCTTTTATCAGTCCAAGAGAATTTATTTACTTTAAGGACAGATTAACTATGAGAAATACAGCTTCTCAGAGGTATTAGTGTTACAGGACTTTCAGAAAATACTATGCACTTTAAACAGACAGGTGCAAAAGACTCTCATTTGAAGGCTGCCGAGACTAGCACATAAGTACCTGTGCTAGCATTCAAGTTTGATGGCTACAGCAAAGACATACATAACACACACAATAACCCAGCAGAGATGCCTGAACGACAGGGGAAGGAGGAAGTATACAACAGGTAATGTCATAAGATACTCCTACTTGAATGTTCACATGGCATAATCCCTTCACACTGTTCTTATTTTGGTTTTCAAACATCTACATCTATAAAAATATGAAGCTGACATCATTCTTGTGCTGGAACAATCCACGTGTTCAGGAATGTATTTGTTTGACACTCTTAACAGATGATCACCCTGTGTGAGATGAAGTTTTGGTATTCCTTACAGACTTGGAAAAGGACACATTTTATAGGCACACGAACATTACTGACAGCCATTTCTTGTACAAGCTTCCACCAGAAGCCATTCCAATACTTGTCCTCGTGCTGCTTACCAAGAGATTTCTGAAGGATGGCAAGCTGCTCCTCTTCCTTTGCACGCTCCTGTTCCTCCAGGTTTTCCTTTGGAGGAAGGATACCTTTCTTGCGCAGGATATCATTCCACTCTGTGTCTTTATCTGGGTCCTAGAACAGAACAAGAAATGGACTATATGCATTCAAGGTGACCTTTACCACTTCCAGAACTTAACACAGGCAAGTTTTTCAAGAGACACAGCACAACACTGAACTGGTAATGGGATGGATGTCACCAGAAAGTCACAGTGTGCATCCTCCTGATGCTGAGGCTTCTTTGCAGCCCAGACCAACCCTGAATCACACAATGCTTTTTAAATATAGGGGAAGGCGCAAATACAGAAGAGTGTCTTTATTTGATTTGATTCTACTCTGCGGCACATACAAGAGGTCTACAGTAGGATACAAAAGTTTGAAGCACTGTAACCATTGTTGTAACTCTCACAAGGTGAGAGAGAAGCAGAGAAAATCAGCTGGGCAGCAGGGAAGTGGGCTGCCCACAGTGCTCACATACAGAGCCTCAACAGAATGACAGGCAACCAAGTCAGCAGCAATTGTATCAAGAAGTGCTGGTGAGAAGACACAGGTGCCAGCCTTGCAGACGTAATTCTGGGTATAGGGGAACAGTCCTTAGGAGACTCAGGTCTGTGTGACTACACAAGTGCTTAGGGGAAAGCAAGCACAGACTCTGCCAAACAAACCCATTGCCGGGAAATCAGATCTAAATCTATGCCTAGACTGTTTCTGACAGTTAAAGAGAGACTTTACTGTGGCAAAATTGCAATAATCCTTCGAATTTAGGCCAATAAGCATTGCTGAAAAATCCAGTAGATGTTTCTTTTTTTCCAAGTTAGACAGAAGCTTTATTTCTCCAGTACATGAAAATTCACTGCTATGCACTCACATGCTGATTTCAGTTCCTTATTGTCTTGAACTAAGTTCATTTTAAAAACTGAATACACCACTCACTGCTTTGCTATGACTTGTATCAACAGAGCTTACATTAGGCCTGGTCAAGAGACTGCATCTTTTCTCTAGACCAAAAGACAGTACTTCTGGACTACTGAGAGAAAAAAATAAAGTAAGAAATAAAAAGGTAGCACAGGAAATAGCACATGAGGCTACTTCTCTTTTCTTTTTTTTTTTTTANTATGGGAACTAGTAACTTTGTATAAGTATGGGGAAAATGAGCAGGAGAATGGGAAGCATCTTAAGTTTTAAACATTCTTACAGGTTTTGCTGCTCTGTTTATGAATTTTCTCTCAGTTGGCCTGAGCAGCACTATTATTTTTTTTTTTTTTTTTTTTTTTTGTCTCTGATTGTGGTCATTTTCCCTTGACACATCGTCTACTATCGTTTACCAACATACTGATACTGACCCTAAAACGCCCATCCACGTGCTTCCTACAGTAGTCAAATAAATACGGTACTTGAAAAGAGACACCAAACGACCACGAAACCAAGCCATGGAGCTGCATAACAAGGCCCCACAGGGCGGACACCTACATCCCCAGAGAGGGAGCCGAACCCGAGCTCCCCTCACCCTGCCTGCCCTGGGGTGCTCCGCCGGGGCTGGCGGCCCGTGGCTGACCGGCGGGCCCGAGGCCGCCCCCGCGGCCGTGACCGAGCACTGTGCCCGGCCCCAGCTCCTCGCCCGGGTGGGCTTCCTGTGCAGCACACGGGCCGGGTGCGCTGAAGCCCCCAGGCTGCTCACCTGCATCCCGCCGGCAGGGCCGAGGCCCAGTCAGCGGCAGCAGCACCGGAGCTCGGCAGGGATAGGATGGGCCAGTCCCGGCGTGCGCGGCGCGGCCGGAGGAGGCGGGGCAGTCGCAGCTCCGCAGTCTCTTCCCGCAACGCCTAATAAGGTCGGAGCCGGCACGGTCTGTTGGGAGTTGCAGTGGGGCGGAGCGCCCTGCTTAAGCACTGAGGGTTAGTGGCTGTCCGGCTATATGAGTTCAGGGGTTTCAGCTTTCCCTGTGGATCTGTTTCTTCCTCTTTCTTCTTCCTTCCCGCCAGCATTCCTATAGCCGCCACTACTGGGATTTAAAAAGTCCTGGTCCCTCAGCTGCATGTCGGCTCGGATCCGTCCCCTATACCTAACGGAGATCCCGCTTCATGTTCTGTGAAAGGGGCCTCGGCGTGCGCGGAAGTGTGACTTTGAAACGCTCCTTTATCCCCTGTCCTGGGCTCTCGCTGCTCCCCAGCCTTCTCTCCCGCAGGTAGAAGGGTGTGGGTGCCCCATGGAGCAGCCAGGGCTGGCGAGCCCCGGTCCGCCGGCAGCTATGCTGGGTACCCACTGGTCTCCCGACCTTCAAGCAGCTGTCCATCCCTGCGTGCTTCCCCGACAGTGACGCTGGAGAGGTTTTCTGCATAGCTAGTTAGACATATTGGTTGGTATATTGTGTGCCTGCAAGTGGTAGCTATAGTTATTGCATCCTGGGCCTGGGATGAAGTGACCTTCTTGAAACAATAAGGAACTCATGGACACAATCAGGTCCTGGTGGTGTTTGAAAGATTAAGGGAGAACAGTTGGGATTGGTAATACTAAAGGTTATTTGACAGCTTGGCAAAGTGATCATTCCATTACCTAACTTGGCAATGAAACTAACTTTTACAGAGTCTTGAAATGAACTGCCTTCATTATAATACTAAAAATCACACCCACAGATCAAAAAGACCTCTCCTCTGAGCATGAGGAGGGATTAGAAGGAATGACTAATTCCTTCTAAATATTATATGTAGCAAGTATTACATGTCCATTCCAACCAGCCATTGTAACTGGGAGTGTACTACCTTGTAACTGTTGCGTATAAATGTAACGAGAAAGGTGGTACTGGTGTTCTTGATCTGTGGAACAGGCCACCCAGCCTAGCAAAATAGCTTCTCTCCTGAGCATGTGGAATTGGATTACTGCATGCCAAGCATGAATCTGCAGACACTGAGGAGTGGATTAAGTGTCGTGACCCAAGTACATTTGGGATCAACAAGCCATTCCCTAAAAAAGGACACCTCTGTCTTCCCAAAGAATTGAGCAGACCTTGTGGTTTCCTCTCAAAGGAGAGATCTGCTTCCACCTCTTCCACCTTTTATGCTCTAGCCAATGGTCAGCACACTCACCCAGGAGGGGGTAGCCCAGCTCTGTGCATGCTTCAAAGGCTGCCAGAAGTGATGAAGGTTGTTGTAAGAAATAAAGGACCCTCAGAGACCACTACCACAATTCTGTACGCATGTGGGGAGCTTTCTGGAAAATGGTTTAATCCGTATGTAGCCTCCTGAATATGTATGTATGCCCAGGGACTATGTAAGGACGGCTTATGTAGCAATACAGAGACACACGTTAGGAGGAGCTATTCCCCATGTCTGCCGGCGCTGCAATAAAGAATACCTGCTTGTCAGCTCGAAAACTTTGTTGACAAGTTTGTTCCTGGAGTTTTCTCCGAATTAGTCCCCAGGAAAAGACCCCAACACAACCTGCCAGCAGGCCTTAAGACTGTGTTTGTTCTGGGCATGAGGAAAAATTACTGTCTCCACCAAGGGCCTGAAGTGGAAATTCAGAAGCCCCATTATAACATCATGGATGTCCCATTAACATCCATGTATCTTGAAGCCCCCTAGGGCACATACTTTGTGCTAAGTCTGGCTTACTGAAGGGAAGGCACAGCCACCTTTTCTGCTTCTGAATTAAAATAAATGGATAGCTGCACTTTGAGAGGATGTCAGTCCTTAGGTGAGTATTGGAATGTGTGCACCCATCTCCCAGGGCCCTAAGGTGGAGAAGCCTAAGACTTACCCAGCTTGGACTGGATGCTGATCCTTGTGGGAAAAGTGGCTGAGTGATAAATGGAGCCACAAGTATAGATGAAGTGATAACTTTAAATCAGAAAGTACTGTGGAGCCTTCTGGCAAGGCAGTGTGTGAGCTAAGGGTTTTGGCATCACAATTTTGGAGTCTTCTGCAGGTCCTCCAAAGTCTCTTGGCTCTGACCTGCAGTTGTACCCAGCATGCAGAAATGAAGGTTTAGTTGTCAGTGCCAGTTTTGTGGTATGAATTATGAATGTTTTGTCAAAGCCTGGGCTTTCAGGGAGACCTGCTGGTTTAGCAGTCATCTTTTGCAGATGAAATACCACATGGCTTCTGGTTGAAACCTATTTTGAGCACTGGAAAGCAAACAGAAAGAGCAAGAGCAGAAAGCGTGCATTTATTTTCTATAAGGTGCTCAAAACCATTCATCTGCATTGAGATCTTTGCTCATGTGAACCAAGAGGATCTAGCCACGGACCCTTGGTACCGGAACCCTGCTGTTCCCACAGGAAACCCTTAGTCCCACCTAGGGCAGGGAGCTACCAGAAGAGGGTGTAGAAGCCCAGATCTTATGAGCAGCTGCATCACGTCACTTGATGGGGCTCAGACACAGCATGAAGCCTAGCTCTTTCTGCCCAGGACACACGTAAAGTAATACACACTTTTCCCTTTCCCACCCACATAAATATAAATTGTATTTGCAAAGCACATTTCCCCTATGTACTTTTAGGTTTTAAATCAAGCTTCGGCAGGAAAGAGAGAACTGTTTTTGCACATAGTGTACAGACAGAAACACTTCAGCCAGAGCTGGTGAGAGCTGCTAATGTCACAGTAAGACTGAAATATAAGTGGCTCAACCCTTAGAGACAGCCTGACTTCCCCATTCCCCCTAAAGACCTTGCTTCTAGGTATCTTTAACACATTCTTCCTTTTCCCTCAAATCAGGGATTAGGAGGAAGATAAATCACATGTGGTAACACCTCATTAATTGTGCAGGTGAACCACTGATGAGAAGAAAAGGCTGCTAATAAAGAGATTCTGCTCCAGGTGTAAGGGGAATGATGTTAGGTGGTTTGCTGACCTTTATGTGCAGGCTATAGCAAAGCATAGGCCAAAATAAGGACTTTTTGAAGATAATGGGCTATTTTTTACATTGATAATATGTTGTGAAAGGTTTGGATTTATTGTGGACTTTATGTTATTTTGTAAGTTAGCACAGCATGTCTGTTATGTGAGTAAGCAGAACATGAGAAGTATCATCTGATAATAGAGGTAAGGAGTTATGGCTTGATTTGCTTGGCTTCTTTTATGGGCTGGGACTTTTTTGTCTGTCCCTTCCAAATTTTATTCTGTTTTTTCTTAAATATTTAGATTTCTTTTTAAAAACCACACAAAATCTCCCACATGTTAATTTAGTGATGGATGTTCTTGCTTATTGCAAATGGCTGTGCTGGAAGCTAACTGTGCTATTTACTCATAGATTAAAAACATTATTTAAATGAGTATTTAGCCAGTCAAATTTTAAGAGTGCTCTAACTGGACTGAATTTTCTAAATCTTGAGTAAATAGATGGGAATTTTTATTCCTCACATTGTGCTGTCTGAATCAATTTTAACTTTCCCTAGTGCAGAGCACTTCAAGTACTCTCACTACAGCCTGGGAATATCACTTGGAGGATTAATTTAGTACTTAATATGAAAACTTCTTGGAGTATTTTGGGTGGAAGATGCTGTGGGCTGCAGAAACTCTTCAAAATGTATGCTATAAAAAGGTTACAGTAGTTAAACTCTTAGCTCTCTATTAATGACCTGTGCTGTGTGGTGCTGTCTTTCATGAATTAAAGAACAAGCTTTCTTCCTGATGTGGAAAAAATGGAAAGTGTAGTTCACCTTGCTATTGTCTCCTTTTGCTATCAGTTAGCTTTAGCTCAAGCACCCAACTAACTAGAAGATCTCCAACCCCTTGTGTCCTCACCTGTCAGCATGCCTGGATGTGGAAAGAAGCATGGCAGGCAAATCTGGAGATCCATTGAAGAAATCCAAATCAGCCAAAGCTGGTCTGCAGTTCCCCATGGGTCTCATCTGCAGGCTCCTTAAAAGAGGAAACTAGGCTGACAGGATTAGTACCTCACAGCTCTTATCCTGTGTGACCATTGCTCAAGGTGTAGTTATACCGAGTATTCTTTCCTAGCTCCTCCCCAAGAAAACTTCCAGAGATCCTGTTCCTTCTCAGGAGAAAGGTGGTAGCCAGTGAAACTTGCTTTTCCTGGGCTGGCCTGTTCACTTATGGATGATGAGACTCAGTAGCACTAATTTGTATGTGTCTTTGCTTCTTTGTCAAGTGGGGATTTTTTTCCTTATAATTTTAATATACTTTTAAAGTTTGTAATAAAGTTTCTAGAATGCAGCACTGTTCTCCTTTCTTTTCTCAGCTCCCTTTCCAGGGATGAAGAAACTCAGAAAATATCACAGAAGTCTAGCATACCACCCAAATAAGTTTTTCTAATGTCAAGTACATGTTTACTTTTTGAAAACATAACAAGTAACTGCTGTAATCAGGTAGAAAAGTCAAGACCCACACTGCTGTTCATGTGAACTTTTTTTACATCACAGATTCATAGGGCAATTAGTTCAGTGCCCTGGAGGTTATTTAACTCTGCTTTAGAAGTTGGTAACCCTATGTTTTTAAATCTTGCTGTTGTAAAGCTATAATGAACAGCTGCCCCTCTTTTAGACTGCTCCAACATGCCATTAAATCTCCATTCCTCTGTCTTGTTGTTACAACCGTAGGCAGTTTATTTAAAATCCAGCACAATATTTGTGATGTTGGTAGAGGTAACTGTTTTGCTTCTGTCCATCAGTGCAGAAAAGCAAAAGTCTCCACATCCAAATGTGTTCCCTGACTAAGTCATTGACAGTGTTCCCCCAGGAAAGTGCCCAGGGTTTCTCTGTTCACAGTGGGTGCTAGAGCTTGCTGTTGAACTGGAAACCAGGGATCTGCTGCAGCTGCATTATTATCGCTCTTCCTCTGGGGCAGTGTCTTACAGATTTCATGGCATCTGACACAGAGAAGAGCTGGCTAGGACCAGTTTCCTAAACTATAGCTGGAGCATGAACTATTTTACTTGAAAGATATCTGTCTGTCCTATTGAGCTTGACCTAGGTCCTTTGCCCCCTCAAGGCACAAGTGTGTCAGAGCGTACTGGCCAGGTTTGTGATGCTGACAGTCATCAGAGCTGTATACAGCTGAGTTAATGAGTCTCCTCCAAGCTGTGCTTATGCAGAAATGGGAAGAGGATATCTGACTGAGCAACACTGTGATTTCAGAGTGATGGACAGCTGGAACAGTGATTGTATGCAGCCTGGTTTTCAAGAGCAATTTGGTGAGATGGCCTGCAGTTAACCCAGTGAAGTGTGAAAAAGTGAAAGACGCTCTACCAACAAGAGAAGTAACGATGAATGTAGATCTTAAGCTTTCTGCTTATATAGTAAAGATGTGTTGTATTTGTGCTGACTCTATATACTGTAAATGAAAACAAAAAGCTTTAAAGGAGACACATGAGAAATGTACACATCAAACCCAATTTATTTCCTTCACTTGACCATGGCAAGGGAGAGCAGGCTTGGGAATGATTATTGGTTTGGAGCAAGTAAAAATCCAAAGGTTTGAAGTAATGGTAGAAGACTCAACCAAGGTAGTAATTTTGTGCAGTTTTAAGCATGGTGCTTACAGCACCCTTTGCTAATCTGGAGAACTGTATGTGTCAGTCATCATGCCACTCTTGTGGACCTGCTTTGCACCACACCAGACAGACTCTGCAAGGCACAGCCAGTGCTCAGCTTCTAGAAGTGCCTTCACCTGCCATTTTCTTTGTGATAAAAGACAGAGTGAGCTGTGTGGCTCTGTGTGTACTTGCACCCAAAGAAAAGAGTTTGTGGTCAAGCACTGGTCCAAGTCAAAAGTCAATTTTTAAAGTATCATGATTGATCAAGAACAATCTCTTTTGCGTTCTTTTAACCTTTAGTTCAACCCACTCTTAAATTAACCAGATAGCACAATGATCTGAAAACTCACCCTCTGGTTTCACACTAACAAAGAGTAGATGTTTCCTAACCCAGCTGGTCAGCAAAAGCTTCTGTTGGGCCAGGGCTCAATTTCTCAGCACTTATATATTGAAATAAAAATACTGTTCAGAGTAATTCTGGAGAAAAATATGACTGTGTGGCAGATGGGGACAAGTCCTAGAAGACAGACAACCCAGTGTCAGAGACCCTGAACTTTCCCAAGCTCCGCAGCGTGATCACAAAACAGCTTGACCACTGTTGACAGCACGAAGAGTAGTAATACAGGTTGTTGCGTTTAATTCTTAATGAGTGCAGCAAGGTGAGGTGTGCCCCCTTCCAGCTGTAGTAAATTAACTGCCAATCAGAAATACTGCAGTTCTCTGCAGTATCCTAATACTAATACAGTAAATATTAGGCTTGTTTCTAGAGGAGATCAGCTTACAAGGTGCTGAGCTTTACAAGTAGTGACAATTTCTCATGCTCTCAAGGACAGTAGTGAGTTGTTCTTGTGTTTGGTCCTTGATTGTTCTCCATTTTGAGGGGCTGAATCATTGCTCACCCAGGTGACTTTAAGCAATGCAAGAATTGGTAAGGATGTGGCTATCACTGTGGAGCTTAAAAAGGGGCAGCTTTTCCCAGAAGGTGTGGTTTGGGGTAGTGGTATTGTTGGGAAAAGAGGGTAAGTTATGAGATTATTCATGTGAGTTTTTAAGTAATTATAGCATGTTTCCTTTGTGTTAGGCAACCACTGTTTCCAGGATTTTTAGGGAGCTCAGTGTTTGGTGTAAGGCTGCTTAAAGGGCTTATTTATTTACTCTTGTAGGATATTTTTTAAAGTTTTCTAAGGCCTGAAAGCATCTCCTGAAAGAAGTCTTTATGGTATTTATAAGCACTTCAATTTGATACCTGGTTTAGCTCCTCTCCACATCTGGGTAGAGTTTCTCAGTACTTAAAAATAACTAATGTTTAAAACTTGAGACAATTCTGTATACAGATTTGGTTTTATGTTTGTTGACCAGTTTCTTTGTGTTATGCACTGAAGAGTTATTGGTACTGTTCATCACCAGAGACTTTTTGATGGGGTTTCTTAGGATGGATACAGTCCCATACAAGAAGATTGCACTTGTGTGTTTGCAGTAGCCTGATGTGCAGTGTGCTGAGCAGAGTGATTTTGGTTTTTGATATAAACCAAAGCTTTTCTTCTTCTTGTAAGTCTTATTCCTGATTGTGGCATGTTATCTTGCAGTTGTTGATCCCTCCACCTTTGCAAGGCACGAGCCATTTGAAGTGGTTTCCAGTAGATGAAGTTTTTCTCTGTTGTTCTTCAGATAGAGATGTAAGTTTCTATGTCTGGCTCTCACAAGTCCATCATTGCAGAAACTGCTTAGGCTCCTATGAGGGAGAAGTTTAATAAAGCTTCCCTTAAGGGTTTCTGTATGCTTGCAAGTGTCTTGAAGCTTAGTTCTCTTAACCTTTTTCCTTGAGAGGAGCTCTCCCTTGATACTGAGTCAGAAGACTTTGCTCCTAAGTTCTTGCTGTCTTGAAAAGTTTGGGAAATCTAGCAGATGGGTGACCTGTTGATCTGACTGAGCTTTTAAGTGCCTCTTGGCTGGAAACTTGCCATACTCTTCCCAACCAGCAGTCTGACCCGTTTGCTCCTTCAGACAAAGTGTGAACAGCTAATAAGGTTTTTGAGATGGAAAACTGACTTGTACAGGAACTAGGCAGTGGGTGAAATGAAGAGGAAGAAAGGACTTCAGTTTCTGTGTCTGTTTACTTTGGGTTTTTCTTAATTCTTTCTCTTTTTATACTAGATAGATATCTGAATATCTGAATGGAGAAGAAAACCACAAAGTCCCACCCTGGGCCAAAGAAAAGCAAATCATCCAAAGCTGATCTGCAGTTCCCCGTGGGTCGCATCCACAGGCTCCTTAGAAGAGGGAACTATGCTGACAGGATTGGTACCGGTGCTGCTGTCTACTTGGCTGCGGTGCTGGAGTACCTGAGTGCTGAGGTCCTTGAGCTGGCAGGGAAAGCTGCACAGGAAAAGAAGAAAATCAGGATCCTGCCCAGACACATCCAGCTGGCTGTGAGAAACGATAATGAGCTGAATAAGCTCTTATGTTGTGTGACCATTGCTCAAGGAGGGGTGATACCTAGTGTTTTTCCTGAACTTATTTCCAGGATGACTGCTCCAGTGAAACCACCCTACCAGCATGCCTAGTCACAGGAGTCCTAAGTGCCACCAGGCTCCTGACCTTGTGGTTAACCCTGCCTTTCTCCACAGCTCAGTTTTTCATGCTGGTTGGCCTTTTTGGTCAAAGTGTTTGCGTGTGTCTACCTGTGTGTGTGTGTCTGAAAAGCTGCTAAAAGCCAAATGGCTGGCTGGCTTTCCCTAGTTATGTCCTTCAAATGGAAAAATCTATGTATGTGAATAAATAGGTGTGAAAAGTACTTGTGTCCATCTTATTTCCTTCTATGGAATACTTGTTGCATTAAACAGAAGATTTTTTTTTTTTTTT
>NDXB01007656.1:0-19369 GCA_002631895.1 Agapornis roseicollis | reverse complement strand
CTTTTTTTTTTTTTTTTTTTTATTGTGAAGTCTCAAGGCAATTGAAAATATAATGCCCAACATTAAGATATTAATTTTAGGAACTCGTTAATTCTGTTTCTCTCATGCAGCTGTGAAGCCTATTTTGTCTGTCTTTTGAAGATATGTTATGATTGCTTCAATGGGGAACTTTTAATCTTTGATTAAAAAAAGCCAGTCTCAGTTTAAATACACAATAAAACACGCATTCAGTCTTCCAGCATATTCTCAGCCCAAATAAATACCCTGATAATATGTGAGACATATGGTTTGTGAAGGCTATCCTAGTAGCTGGGTCAGATTCTGCTCCTGTTTTCACTGCTGTTGCCAGCTTTACTTCTCTCTCTGTCTCTCTTCCTCAGCTCTCCTTTGTGTCGCAACTTACATACTTCCATGACTTCAGGGGGCACATTGTTTGTTAACTAGCTAAAGTTATCGACTATTTTAAGGCTGATGGGTGGTTTAACTACTGGAAATTGTTGTTTTGTTTATGCAAGCAGCTCATTAAACTCTCAACCAAGGGGTTATGTGAAGTGAATGCATGGGAGAGAATGTCACAGCCATTTCCAGCTTTGCAATGGAAGTGAATTCTTTCCAGCTTGCTCCAACCATCCCAGTGTTGTGTGTAGCATCTGTGAGAATATTTTTGCCAGCAGTGTCATGGTGGAGTTTCTTAATCATTCTACCCTCCAAGAAAAAAAATCATTGACACTCAACGGGCAACCATTTTAACATTTATTATGTCTGCAGCAACCTCGCAGCTGGGGAGAAGAGTCAGTCATACTCTTAGAAATGTGTAACCAATGAACCACCAAAATGTGCAAGTTGATCCTGGCTTATCTCTTTGCTCTGATGTCCCTTGAAAGCAGGGAATGGGGGACGTGATCACTAGGCTGAGGTAGCTTTTAAATGCATTAGCCAAAGTGACAGACCCAGAAAAAGCATTCACTGCCTCAACTTGCTTGTTGCTTCCTTCGTCAGAGTGCAGGCTTTCTAACTGCTAAGCCAAGGAAGGCACACACATGTTCTCAGGCATTGCCTGAGTGTCTGGGTGCCTCTTTTCTTCCTAAGCACCATAATTCATGCATCTTTCTACTCATGACCCAGGTTCAGGAGGCTTTCATGAAGTTCCCTCAGGCTTGGTTTGGCTGCTATACTTTCATTTGAACTTACTCCTCTCAGGAGCTGCATTATTCCAGCACCATGTCTTGAACCTAGGGCTCTGAACACCCATCAACAGGAGTTCATTGACTCATGGCAAGTGAAAGCACCATGCAGAGCCAGCACAGCAGCAGAAGGAGGGAACCTGAGTCTGTTACTCAGTGGTTGGATGAATCAGCAGTGATACTGACTTTTTTCCTTATTTTTTAATGTCTAGCCCAGATGTGATCTCAACCCATGAGTGCATTTCTAGGCATCATGCTATGCAGACTAAAAGGTAGAGTTACCAGGCTTACCTTGCAGAATGCGAAAGAAGTGCAGTTAGTAACCTGAAAATAGCTGTCCTTCATCTAGGTCAGAGGAGAAGCTTGAGTCTTTCTCCTTGTAGTATGCTCTGAATTCAGGGCACTGGGTAAGCTGGAATTAATGGCAAAACAGTGAGAGGCTGTGTTGAGCTGTCACAGCACTTGGCTAACTTTCTCTTTTGAAACTCAGGTAGCTCTGAGTCTCAAACGTGCCCAGAAGACAGTGAAATTTTCTTCTTGAACTAAGAAACAGATTTTTTTTATGAGCTTCTCTATTAATTCAAACATCATGTAGTTGCTTGATGAGGCTTAAATCATGCTCTGCTAGCTAAATTCACCAAGGAAGGAGCTTGCTGCATAAGGGAACTCAAACATGGCCTATGCATCTGTTCAGGAAACATTAAGCATCTGTCACTTAGCCTGGTCCCTCTCCCTTCCCAAGTTTTAACTTCCCTACTTATTTCAGATTTACTTTTATTGATCTCCCCTGTTTGAGTCATTGTAACACATCAGATAATGTATTTGGGACCCAACTTGTCCAGGGTACCCTATATATGTACGATGCTCACTGGGACACCATGCAGTAGTAGACCTGGGAAGCCTTCCACAATGTGCTTCCTATTTCCCAGTCTTAGAGCTTCTTTCTGCATGTGATCACACAGGCCCAATTCTTACTATGACTTACATTTAAGTGTGTTTGCATTGGAGGAGATACACTGGTGTGAAACTTTTGAGATGTGGACCATGGCCTACTTTTGGCTGAGAACTTCCCTTGTGCCCTCCTGATGGGCATAAGGGGCATGTCTTCCATGGCAAGACAATGGCAGCAATAATAAATCCTGGTAAAATAGTATCAACTGAGTGCTTCACTGTCACCTAATAGTGCAAATTGAAGCACTCTTCTGAGAAATTCAAAGATGTGCACAGTGGAACTCCTCATGTCTTTAAGCTATTTCTCTTTCAAGATTACTCTGTCTTCAGATAGGCCTACTCATCCTTCCTCTGAAATCATGGCAAAAGATCCAGAAACTGGTGAAGCCAGGTCTTCTAACACAGATTATAGATTCAGTACTAGTCCATGGTACAAATGAGTATGCAAGTTATTAAGATCTTAAGAAAGGATCTTCTTCCCCTTCAACCTGTTGTAATCCATCTCTTTTCCTCCATGGATCCATAGATTTGTTTCAATAGTCATTTTTGTAATTTTTAAAAAAGTAAAATGACTCTTCCACATCCAGGATGTTTTAACTTACTTTCACTGCATTGAGAATCTACAGTTCCTCTAAAAGAAAACTTGTTCTGGTACCTGCTCCAAAGCATGTTCCTTCTCAGAGCATATTCTGGAGGAGGAAGGGCTGAAGAAGTTGCTGTTGGGAGAAATGGTGCTGAAGTGGTGAGGAACTATGAAATGGGAGAATGGAGATGAAAATGCTGTAAAAATAGCAGGAGAGGGATAGACAGGGAAAGAAAGAACAGCATGAATATCTGTAGGAAGTGAACGTAAAATTTATTGTGTGAAATGGCATTTCGTGATAGAATAAAGAAAAAAAAAAAAAAAAAAGAATAATTCCCTTCATGGCAGGAATTACTGGGTGATGTTCTTTCGTTTATGCTATAAAGGTTGTCGAGCAAGACAAATGTCAGGATACTTTCTGGCCGTTCTGGCTCTGCATTTATACCTGCTGTCCCATTACCTACTCAACAGGGCCACTGATATTTTCCAGGCACACTCTTCCTTCTCATTAAGCTTTGTACCAGCCTTGGCAGGGGCCACCAACAGATCAAATGTCTGCTGCTGAAGAGGAAGCAGACACAATGATGACACTTCACTGCTGCCTTACAACACATCAGCAGAGGAAAAGAAGCATTGGGATAGAACAGCGGGGAAAGTTTTTTTTTCATTCCAAGTGTTATCAGTCTGAACAGGATGAATGCAGGACTTGGGTTTAGCACAGCAAAATGTACACTGAAGACTACAGAAACATCTGCTGGAGTAGGGCTAGTTTCTCTGATAAATAATGATGCATTAGTGTAGTAAGATAACAATTTTTATTTGAAGATAAGTTTGAATATAAGGATAAAAATCTCTTACTTGATTATAAGGTAAGCTGTAACAAGTATTATTAGTCTATTACAGTAATTAATATCATTATTTAGACATAGGGATTGGAAACAAAATCAGACAAATACCTAGATAATCAGCATTTGACTTCCTTGGAAGGTTAAAGTTTTATCCAGACTGATTAATAGACACTTGTGAGCTATTTCTGAACAGAAATTAACTGGGTATCATAGCAAATCTTTGAGGCTAAGTAACCATACCCTTGTTTCACAAACAGGGAAGCTGAGTCAGGTGGAAAGGTCCTATCTTGGTAGTGTACATGCTTAACTTCATACCCTTGGGTAAGCCTCTGTTAAACAAAGTGCTTGGTAAGTAGGGAAATCATGCCCTTGGGCGGTTCACTGAAATGTTGTGGTACTGTTACAAATCAAGAGAGCTAGAACTAGAGCTCAAACATCTAGTTTTCCATTTTATACACTCCCTACTCGGCTGCCTTTCTCCCTTCTGGTTTTGGTCTTCTTAAGAAAGCAACATTTATGGTAGCATATAATTTGCTTGCTTATCCATCTGTCCTCACCTGCTAACTTCTGAATCAGTTCAGGATTTCTTGGCAGATAAGATGCAGAGCTGAAATCACAAGCTGATTCCTAACAGTTACATGGAAATAGGTACCCTGTGAAAGAAAGAGCTCCAGTGTGTGTCCTGACTGAAATAAGGATCACAGCATGAAATTATACTAATGAAATGGTAACAAAACCTATCTTTAATTAAATACAAAATGGCAGATCTTCCTCAAAGTACAAATCTAATATAAATAACTTTGCCAGTTCTGTTGGTCACGTAATTACTAATCTACTTTGGTAAAACAAGAGGTTATTTGCACAGTAGTTTTGCACATAACGAGTTCTTGTATATCCCATGCTACAGATTTCAGCTTGGTCTAAGCCACGTGTAGCTGAGGCTGGCACTGACTGAATTGTAAAGCAAAGCAATGAAAAATTTCAGAACATAGCACCTCTGGCACCCTTCTTGTTACTGATGCTGCAAAACATATTTATCTTGATGTAACGTTACTTTCCTAACTCAATTGTGGCATGGTACAATTGTCAAGGAGAATGGATGTTTTCAATAACACCTATTAGAAAATGTGTGTACATGGTGTTCCACAATTCAATGAAGCTGTGGGCAAATGGGAGCATGGAGGTGAAATGTTGTCTGGAAAAGCTCTTCTTCTTCTATCTGTCTAGAAGACTGATGCTGCTGATGGATGTCTCAGTCGTGCAGAGGGCTTGCATTTCACTCTTTTGTATTTTTGAGATTTGTGTTTATAAGCTTGCCACCTTTGCCTGCTTTGTAAGGTGAGGAAATATCCCAGTTTATGGCCTCGGAGAGCCTTGTCTAGCTGAGGGCAAGGCATGCATATGGTCTGCTGAATTAATTTGTTACCTGTCCTAGGAGCAGGACAAGCATGGCACACCAGCGGCTCCCGCACGGCCAAATTAGATATTGGCGTTGCCCTCTGCTGACCAGTCCAAATACTGCAATGCTAAACGTCCTCTTGGAAGTCAAGCGTGTGCTCTACTGCATGTCATGATACAGTGACTTTGGGTTATCTTAGATTATACACAGTCTGTGGAACTATACAGACTATACACAGTTGTGGAAATGAAGGAAAAGACGTGGTATAAGACTACTAAGTTATTATCAAAGGCTACTTTTGGTGTTTATTTATGTAGCAGAATCTCTGGTGTAGTCCTCAGAGCAGGGTGGGTGGCTGCAGCATGTCCTTTCACTCCAGAGCGGTGAGAGGAGACATGAGCTTGGTCCTATGCTGATCAAGGCTCCTGGATTTTGTTACCAGGTCACACGTTTTGCTAAGGGTCCCACATGCTTGCCAGTCCTTTTTGCTCTGAGGTCTGTTCATGTGTGTTCTGCATTTTTGCTTACTTTGTTGGAAGTTCTAGGTCATATTTTGGTGTTTTGCTGGTTGATATTTAGATACCTATATTCCAGAAGCATGTATTTCTGTGCACACATCTCCCCTTTGCAGTAAGTCATTAGGTACTAGCTGAGCTACTAAACAGAAACCACAGGGTGCAGAAGCTTTTTGTAAAGGTATTAAAAACTTTTTCCCTTTAAGTCTGCCATATGTTCTCCTTCAGACTTTCTCTGCTGATCTTGCAGCGGATTTAAGGCTAATAGATAGATGGTGCTTGCTCTACAAGGTTCTTTGCCCCACAGAAATGTCAAAAATATAGATGGCAAATCATAACCAGCTATAAGATCAGTCACATTTTTGTTTCTGCACTGTGGAAAAAGTAGATCCAGAGATGACTGAAGAAGGAGACTTGGCAGCTACTTCTAGTTGTTCAGTGAAGAAATCTGAGTGATAGATGTATAGATTAAGGCAATTTTTGAAGTCCAGCCCAGTCAAGCATATGCTTTTACCCTGCTTAATAAGGCAGAGGGGTGGCAATTTCAATGTGTCTGGAACAGATAAGTGAAACAAGTCTTCAGAGTGATCTCCACATAAGAATCTGCCTTGGCTGCCTGTAGAGACCCTCTGATCACTGCTCAGCTCTAAGATCCCAGCAAAGAAATAAACATTTTGTTGCTGTGTTTAGAATAACAAGCACATCTGTCTTGAGGCTGGACTTCATTTGGCAGCCCCACGTGCACTAGGAAAAAGCTGCAACAGGATGCTGGCAGCTTTTGGCCAGGTTGTTGAGCAGTTACATATCTTCTGCCCAACTGGCTATGTTAAGCAAATGGTTTTAAATCTCCAGCAGGTAGATCTGCAATTTCTGCAGCTACTTCTTTCTCAATACTTGCTGAGAATTGTGAGAACCAGCGGTCAGCTGATGTGGTTTTAGTTCCTAAGTGGTATTTCATGTCATGTATGCATGACAGTTGTTTCACTGGCTGTTAATCAGCCCTTATTGCCAGTCATGTGAATTCCATCATTGAATTTTCACAGGACTCCAGTTTGTCTGCAGTGTGAGTTTGCAGGTCACAAATGGGCTTTTCCGTTTCTTTTTCTCACAATCCACATGTTTCCTTTTCCATCCTGAGATGTCTTCCCTCGTTTTACACAAACATTCCAGAAGTAAGGACAGTGTCCTTCCTGGGTCTGCCCTGCAGCTCTGGGAGTCTGGGTCCACTTGTCACAGCCATTAGTGTGACAAGTGTTATCATGAGGTAAAAGTATGTAGAGTATGTAAGTGCTGGACTCTCTAAGATTATATCTTCACTTCTCCAGAAACAGCCAGAGCAACTTCAAGCTGAAGTATGCTAGATATTTAACAAAACAATAGTGCTACTATTTCATTAAATGAAATGTAATTAGGAATAAACATTGCATCATGATGTAACACTGAAGAGAGAAAATGCTGCCAGTGGTTATTTCAGAGCTGGGACTTTTGTACCTTAGGTGCCAAGTGAGGTGTCAGTCCCCCGGTGAATTTTTATGACCAAGAAAAGGTAACTCTGCCTATCAGTCAGTGCTTCTGATAGATCTAATGTGAATCTGTCCTCATTTTAAGCTCACCTCTCCTAGCAGTATTCACCCATGGCCATGGTGGATACTGCCAGGAGAGGTGAGCTTAAAATGAAACATTTTATCATTCCCCTTTTCAAACTTTCCTTCTTGCAAACCAGCCCTACTTCATTCAGGGCACTAGCTTTCCTGAATGAAACCTCTGCCTTTCCCCTCTGCTGGGCTCTGTCCTGTTGGTCCCCCTCTTTCTTCCCCTGGTACAGTCTTCTGTATCATCAGCAGTGCAACACCTCCCATGTCACAGTCTCTACAGCCGCATCAGAATTTTGCATTCTCCCCAACACTGTGCTATTTGACTGTCTACAGCTGAACATCCCCTTTGCTGCAAAGCTTCAACTCATTATCCTTTAGTATGTGTAATACCTGCCTGACATCCTCCATGAGCCATACATACCTTTTCCAGATGTATCTTTGCCAAGACCATCCTGAATGCTGACGCTGTCCTCCAGCGCTTGCCGTCCCTCCCAGCTTGCTGTTGTCTGGTTATTTAGTAAGTATGCTCTTCCCTATAGCAGCTGAGAAGGGAGTGAGGCTGTCCGAGGCACTAGAGAAGGTGTGCTGGTCTTGGCTGGGATAAAGCTGATTTTCTCCATAATGGATTTGTTTGGATTTGTGGATTTGTTTGGATCTCCATAGTCTGGATTTGTGCTGGAAATGGTGTTGCTGACACAGGGACGTTTCCATTATTGCTGAGCAGTGGCTTACACAGGGTCAAGGTCTTTTCTGCTCCTCACACCACCCTACCAGTGAGTAGGCTGGGGGTGCACGAGGAGCCAGGAGGAGACACAGCTGGGACAGCTGACCCCAACTAACCCAAAGGATATCCCACACCATATGGCATCATGCTCAGCATATACAGCTGGGGGAAGAAGGAAGGGGGATGTTCAGGCTGGTGGCATTTTTATCCCCACATAACTTTTATGCATGATGTAGCCCTGCTGTCCTGGAGATGGCTGAACACCTGCCTGCCCATGGGAAGTAGTGAATGAATTCCTTGTTCTGCTTGGCTTGTTCTCATGGCTTTTGCTATACCTATTAAACTGTCTCTATCTCAACCCACAGGTTTACTGGGGGGCAGTGAGTGAGCAGCTGTGTGGGGCTTGGTTGCTGGATGAAGTTAAACAATGTCAGAGGGTTTTGTGCTTCCTGCTCTGGCTCTTTGGTGAGCAGCAGGTTGTAAGGCCAGGCAGCACTCACTCCCCCACCAGCAAATACATTTCCAGGTCCCTTGCTGTGTGCTCTGCAGAGAAATACCTTGCTAAGCCTGGCTTGAGCAGACCAGGCTTTTAACACAGGAGGTCCTGGGTGAGCCTGAAGTGATTTTTGAGGAAAGCTCCATGGCACAAAGGTGTGTGCTCCTGGATATGCCTGTCTTCCCAAGAGCTGGCAGAGCTGTCTCTAATCACATGCTCTAAGCTGTGGCAACTGGTCTCAGGAGTCAATTAAGTGTTAGAAAATATGTTCTCCTTTGCAGCTTAAATGTATTGCCTCTCGGTGTAATTGACTCTCCCTCCTTGCTCCTTTTTGTTACAAGAGGTTGGATAAGCATTGGGTTTACTCTCCTAAGCACACTCATTAGTTGTATACCTTGTCATGGCACTCTTTATTTGCCTCTTCTCTTGCTGACAATGGGAACTGAGCTTTCACTTCCTTTTCTCACAGATATTTTTTCTGTGCTTTGAATTGTTGTCTCCCCTTTGACTGTGCGCCTCCATTTCTGCTGCGGGTTTTGCTGTTCAGGACAACTTTTGGGCCAGGGATGACCTTTACATTTCAATACTCTTAACCACTCCTATTCCACAGGTGACATTTTTTTTTTCCTTCAGGAAGCAAGGGTTTCCAATGAGCAGCGAACAAGAGCTCTCCTGTACATTTTACAGAGGAGCCACAGTTACTACAGAAATATGGCTGAGGAACCTAAGTTAGGTCCTTACCTGCAAATTACCACCTTATTATTATTTACCTTCTTCTTATTATTTACCACCTTCTTATTTAACCAGTTTCAAGGACCAAATAGATGTTATTCATGAAACCTGTCATGGGTGGATGAAGCCACTCCTGATTGTGAGAACACATCATGTTTTACCCATGGCAGTATTGCTATGGGTTAGTTAACCCTGGCCAGCAATATCTCAGCCCCACACAGCTGCTCACTTGTTACCCCTCCCAAGCAAGATGAGGGGGAGAAGGAAGGCTAAAAATGAGAAAACTCACGGGTTGTGATACAGACAGTTTAATAGGTAAAGCAAAGCACAACAAGGAATTCCTTGCTTTCCATCAGCAATGCAAATGCTCATCTCCAGCAAAGCAGGGCCCTGCTGGGGTAGGGGACTGGAGCATCTCCCATACGAAGACAAGCTGAGAGAGTTGGGACTGTGCAGCCTGGGGAAGAGAAGGCTGCGTGGAGACCTCATAGCAGCCTTCCAGTATCTGAAGGGGGCCTATAAGGATGCTGGGAAGGGGCTCTTCATTAGGGACTGTAGTGACAGGGAAAGCGGTAATGGGTTCAAACTTACTTGGATATAAGGAAGAAATTCTTTCCTGTTAGGGTGGTGAGATGCTGGAATGGGTTGCCCAGGGAGGTTGTGAGTGCTCCATCCCTGGCAGTGTTCAAGGCCAGGTTGGATGAAGCCGTGGGTGACATGGTTTAGTGTGAGGTGGCTTATGGCANGGAGGTTGTGAGTGCTCCATCCCTGGCAGTGTTCAAGGCCAGGTTGGATGAAGCCGTGGGTGACATGGTTTAGTGTGAGGTGTCCCTGCTTATGGCAAGGGGGTTGGAACTAGATGATCTTAAGGTCCTTTCCAACCCTAACTGTTCTATGATTCTATGTTTAGCAGTGACTTGTGAAGACAAAAGCATTAATGCCAAATGTTCCCCTCTCTCCTGCTTTCACCAGATTTATATGCTGAGCATGACATCCTATGGTATGGAATATCCCTTGGGTCAGTTGGGGTCAGCTGTCCCAGTTGTGTCCCCTTCCCGCTCCTTCTACCCCACCAGTCTACTTACCTGTGGGGTGGTGTAGGAAACAGGAAAAGACCTGACTCTGTGTAAGCATTACTCAGAAATAGCTAAAACATCCCTCTATTATCAACAGTATTTTGGTCACAGACCCGTAACACAGCGCCATACAAGTTACTGTGAAGAAAATTAACTGCATCCTGGCCAAAAGCAATACAAATATTTATGCAACTTGATACTGTTCAGCTTAGCCTTTGAGGTGAAGCAGGCCAGAAGTGCCAGGTTTCTCAGGATTTATTTTTGAAGACAGGGTATTCCCATGCCTTCCCACAGTTTGCATGCAGCTGTACCAGTGTAACTGAGATGGGATCATGCCATCAAGGAGGAATCAAGGAGGGAAAGGGAAAATAACAAAGGGCTTGAAGAAGGCAACACTGTGGGACTCTGTGTTGTGGAATTCCAGCTTGGTGTGTATCTCCAGACTCTGGCTTTTACTATGCTTTTTTCTCTACTAAGGAAGTAGCTGCTTTAAGTTTTCTGCCTACATATGTCTTCACCTACCAGAACAGATCACCCCACTGCACACAGTGCAAGAACAATTGGCTGGACCACAGGTTTAAATGCATGTTTTCAGTAGAAAGGGCAGATGTTCAGAATATCTCTCATAAGTGACTCATTTGTGCTTTATGATAGGCAGTAAGGCAAGGCTGAAAAACACACAGCATCTGACCAAATAGTGCGTGTGTGTAACAGCAGTACTTGTTCCCCTTCTTTCAAAGTACGTTGGATTCAGCAGTTATCACACTCAAGCCCTTTGTTATGAAAAACAAGAATCAAGTCATCAAAATATCAATGATGATTCTAACATCTCACCATGCTGTTTGGGATGTGTATTGTGAAATGCCAGGGAAACATATTATTTATGCAAAAGGGCAAGCTGGTAATTCATGACCCCATTAAAGAAGATGCTACAAAACGCACTGTTGTATTTGAAAATGGCCAATATTCTGATGATTGATTTCCTTTGAATACAGTTGAAACCATGCAATGCTACACTATGGCCCAATGAGGTCTAGTACCCACTTCAATAAAAAAAGGACAACAATAATTAATGTTGCAAATTTATTACATGGAACAGCAAAATCCAGGCAACTGAGTCACACAATAGACAACTAGTGCAATGGGAAGTCTCTTTATGTAAACCAAGTCTTCGCACTGGTAAGTCAACCAATGAACTTCATATTCCACGGTATTCTGAAACAAATTAACACATTATATTTTATGTTGAGATGTTGGTCTGAATATGACTTAGTATTCAGTTCTGTATGTCTAGTCCTTCTCAAAGTTAGGCATGCAATAGCTTTAAGTTCTAGCAGAAGTTTGACGGATTAAAGTCTTAAAGTTCAGATAAGTGCCTAATCTGTTACTTGTACTCAAACATGAAACCTCCCTCTTCAAACAATTCTCTCACCACCATGTCCTAACTTCACTGTCCCATTTTTAGAGTGTGGAGGCATGGTATGCATCTTGCAGCCAGGTTGGCTCGGGGCTGACCTGTGGATAAAATTTACTGCTGTATGCAAGGCCAGGGCATGGTTACAAAGTAGTAGCTTCTAGACTAGCACTTCAGTGATATGCAGTCGATAGTCCAGCAATTCTGCTAACATCAGAGTACTCTGCATAAAGTACTTTCATGCAAGTTTAGTCTAATTGGTTTTGAACTGTTTTGCCCCAAAACTCATGCTGCCAGTTACTCTAAACAGATCTGGGCAGCACTACCTGCCCCTAAAGATTTCATAGCTATGAAATATTTCCTGCACACATGTGGACTTAACCACACAAGAATAGCTTCATTGTCTCAAAGCAGAGATGCATCTAGCTCCTTATCTTCCTTTCATCCATGAGAAGCAATGGACACCCAGAGCAGTGCCCAAGACCAGAGCAAGTAAGTAGTAATGCTGCTCTACAACACTCTACCAAGTCTTTGGTTCCTTTCTTTCTGAAATGGTTTAATCCTGAATATACAGTAAAGTTTCTCTTTCCTTGGGTTTCTCTTGCAGGTTTGTTGGTTTTTTTTTTCTTTTTCTATTCTTCTGTTCTGTTCCCACAGAAAACTCCAACTCTTTCAATCAACAGCTGGAAGTAATTCTTACATTGCAAACAGAAAACAGTGATCTTTATTGCAGGATAAAAGGTTGGAAGATGAGACTGAAGGAGAGACCACATGTACATTGACTGTCTTGTCCACTTCCCATTAAGACCTTTAATAGACACATTCAAAGATGGATATGCAAGTGCTAGGTGATATTAGATCTTGCCATCTTCCTTCCTTACATCCCCACCTCTACTCTTTCTAATTAGTTTACCCCAAGGCAGGTCCTAATTCTGATGTGAGGATAACCCTCAACTGCATGCAGAGATCTGTATTAGTGGGCTCTTGTGTAAGATTAGGTGACTGATAGTCTCTTGGAACAGAGAGGAGTCTGGCTTTTATGTTCCAAGTACAATTTATACCCTCTGGTTTTAGACTTTACAACTGCTGTACCATTTCCATAATTTTGCAGAGGAGGAAAGCTCCTCCATACTGAACCTTAAAGAGAGAACAGAACACTACTAGTCAAGAGCGTACACTGGAAGTCTCTGAGCATGAAAAACTATGCATTTCTGCCCAAAAAACTTCCTGGTGACAATATGAAACCCTCATGTGGGGGTCTAGGTTTGTAATAAGATGCAGTAACTCCTCCTGTCATGAAGAACATTATTAATAAAAACCCAGAACAAGTTCTTGTCACTTTTGGATGCCTACTTACCACTGCTTTCAACAGTTCTTCCATTCCGAGGCTGAAAAATATAAAAATCATATGGTTGTGCAGAAGTATGAGGTGACAGGTTTATATACACTAAAATACATATCCTGTCATGCAGACAGAGTACATAAGAAGGCTGCAGTAAGATTTCCTTTAAAGGGACAAGAGGTCAAATACCAGGGGATCTGTGCAGGGTGGGTTTTGCTTTGAATTTGAGACAGCCTCTGGCTGAACAGCTAAGCATTCTGGCTTTAATTACTGTCATTAAGGGTCTTGGTCCCAATTCACTGGAATACTATATGCAGGTGCCTAAGCAAGAGCATATAAATACCACCACTGAAAGTACCTGGCCAGACACGCTTGAAGTGAGCCGAAGTGTAAATTGCAGCTGAACTGGGACTCTAATTACCTGCTACGACCCACTTTAGAACTTCTTAGGTACTAAAAACTGATTTGGTGTTAATCAGTGTGTGTCAAACATAAAAAAATTAGACCATACCATAGTTCAGCAAGACAATGGGTGAAAAAAAACCCACACAAAAGATATTATGATGACCTTTGAAGGTCCCTTCCAACCCAAACTATTCTATGCTTCTATGATGTCCATATTATTGCTTTGGCTTTTCACCCTGCTAGAGTGTGCCTTTGCTTTCTGGCAAGACCTTTCCGACCAAGTGGACGTTCAGCTCACACACATTTTATCTAACAAATTTAGGATCAGTGCACCTTGGAGACACAGGCCACATCCTACTTCTGTGTTTGGATAATTTGGCTCAAGATAAAACATTTGCAGAGTCACCTCTTCAAATAAAAAAGTGCTTAATCCACTACTACCCTGGATCTCATTATCTTGTCATCTCTTAATGGAACCAGAGATTCATAAGCAAATGGTTCCCTAAGCTTTCAAACAAAGGATATTTGTCCTCTACTCAAAAGTCCAGAAAGAATTTCTGAAGGGAAGCAGCTGTTCATCTACGCCATAACACATCACATTGTCTATATGATTCACAATCTTTAGGTAAGAGATTCAGATACCCTGAAAAGGAAAAAAGGCCGTCCCAGAGTTGCATGACTATCCTGCAAAATAAAACACAAACAATAACAAGATACTTTAAACACGGTTCCATAGACCTGTTGACAAGTTTCAGTGTCATTCCACCAGAATATCAATAATTCAGGGGCTTTTTCAGCAGCATGTAAACAACAAGATGTTGTTAGTCTCTGATGTCCATTCATCTGGAATGCTAATTAAAAATTAATACCCAAAGGGCATTGTCAAGAACTACCCATTCTGCCTATTGTACATATACTATATTACCATAATTAGAGGTTCAAGGGCTTTAGAAAATGTATAAAAGAAAGCTTTACACATATTGGCTTGCTTTGCAGAAACAAGATCAGCCCAGCTCACTTCCCAACCATTGGAAAAGAAAAGATCAAGCTGACTTTAAAAAAAGCAGCAAAAGAAACAGGCCATAATTTCCTGTCCACTGCTACTCATTGTCTTCATATTTACCTACCTTCTTCGTAAACTCTGCAGCAGCAATCTGTGATTCCTGCAAGTGGACAGTGAAAGTTAATCAAGATGCTGTAATTTCTTTGGTTGGTTACAGTAAATCTTCCATCACTGATGAGGTTGCTGCACTCCATGTGGAAAAGAGACAGTCTTCCACTTATCACAGACAGATGTGAGAACAGTAACAAACAGATATTTTGAAAGGATGATGTTTAAACCTTGTCTTATCCAATGTTACCCCATTCATTACAGTCATTCAACATGCTTCCCTTGCTGTACAAACAAGAACAGCCATGCTCTGGCAGGTGAAGCAGAGCTCAACTGGAGTGAATGCAGCAATTCCACTTCTCTGGCTTGAATTCTACACATAGCTCTTATCTTGTTAAAATGCAGTTGCTCTTCACTTTTCAGACTGCCCTTGTTTTTAGCACAGGCATGATTGCTAGTTTTAAGCCTTCCACTGCACCCTTTATTCTTCAGGAAACTGCTCACTTTTATTACTCAGTCTTGCACCAAGGAATAGAATCTTTCCTCATGACTTCATGGGAGCACTCTGTGCCTAACCAAACCCTGAACTAGCAGTCTGCTAAACCAGCCATGTCTGGGAACCTTCCTGCCAATGGCATGGCTACCGGACTGCCTGCTCCCACCTAGGATAGTTCTGTGTGCTGCAGCCACAGTTATATCAGTGAATTAGATTGAACAGTGAACAGATTTAGTTAGCTGGAGCAGGCACATATAATGATCAAGGACATAAAAACAGGAGATGAGAACACAGGGAAAGCATACAGATGAAACTGGAGAGAAGGAATTATGAAAGACAAAATACACAAGCAACAATGAAAGAGGCGTGATTCAGAGTATAAGACAAGGATTTCTGCGATTCAACCCTCAAGACAATAATTTATAGAGCAACTGATCAACTTATAGGGCTATAAAATACAATGAAAGAAAAAAGTGCTCCATCGAGGTGCTTTAAAGGATGCAAAGGAGGAGACTAAAGCAAAGAAATAGTGTGAATGCTAGTTTTGTTACAAGATGATTATTATATACCACTCAAAGATAGGGGCTGACTCACGACTTAGCCTGCAGTTTCAAATATCCCAGCTGATTTCTAACAGGTGAGAGTTTACATGGTAAAAACTAAGCTTCTAAACAGTGTGTCGGCTTGACTGTAGGATGGAAATTTGAAACTCTTACAGAGATGATTGTGATGCAGCCACATTTAGATAGCTCTTTTTTATTCTTTTGAAAGTGCCATCTGCAAGATTTACCCAAAGATTAGACATTGAAGTTAAATAGTCTATTAGTTCTCCCAAAATATTTTAAATTCTCCAGATGGAATTCAAGTCCCATTAACACCCAAATTGCCATTGACTTTGCCTTTCTAGTTCTGAGGCCTCATTTCTTCTCTTGAAACACCGTCTATTTTCTCTACATAATCTATAACTTAATGAACCAAATTTGTTTTAAAAGATCCACATAAATATAGGCTCATGTAGAAAGTTTAAGTCCAGCTGAAATCAGTAGGATTTCATAACTGTTTCATTGGGTGCACTACATATAGACGCATGTCTACAGTGACTTCTCAAGATTCCTTGTGGACTGAGAGAGAAAGCACAACTTCATGTAATAAGAGATTTAACCAGTTGGGTGAAACTTGCTATTTGGCATAGTCCTTTTTCCATATTGCACACATACATTTGATCTGCCACTTAATCAGACCACACCTAAAAATCATATTGCAGATATGGAGTTGATATTAGTCATATCTCTCAACAGAATACTGTACCAGTTTCAGCTCCCAGACTTGAGGACACAGAGTATAAATTTTTTGCAAAGTTAATAACTAAAATAGTGACCAGGAATAGGGCTCCACTTAAAGTTACTGGATGATTCTGAATGTCCCCTCATTAGCCAAGCTGCAGAAGCATAGGAAGCAATACTGAACTCAAAAACATTTAGTAGACATTTAAGACTGAAATGCTGGAATTTTTTATATAGTCAACTTCAGTATTGTAGAGTTTTATGGCTGCTTTAAGCAAACATGCTGGCAAGAAGAGATATTGAAGTACATGTCAAAATACTTTATTGCTGTCTTGAAGGCTCTGCTTGTGATTTGAAACAACAGAGGACTCAAACTCCACAAGTAAATTGGCCTTTTTAACATACCCAGGAGCTGAGTGAATTTTATGGGTCTTAATAAACTGGTGGTGATAAAAAAGTTATATAAAGCAGAACTGACATTGAGCTAGGTCCTAATATGTCTGCACCAGTAGCAAAGTGCTACACTCAGTAACCCCTCAACTTAATCTTTTGGATGCGAGTCAGAAGTACAAAAAAAATCCCAACCTCAAACAGAGTATTAAGGTCAGTAAAGCAAGTCATATGCCTCCATGTTCTAGTGGGGGCATCCTATGCTTCATATTCCTCTGGGTCTAACGGGAGGTGTCCCTACCAATGCCAGTGGGGTTGGAATTAGGTGATCTTTAAGGTCCCTTCCAACCCAAACTATTCTATGAATCTATGTTTAGCATGATATTAAACACGCTGTTGATCCAATGTTATGGATATTTTTAACATATTTGTACCCTGTATTAGTCAAAAGTGACAGGTTAAAATACTGACCCCAGGTGTAAGTGGATGTTTTGGTTCTTGAGCTCTGAAAAACAGCAATTTCATGTACAGTTTAATGGAGTTGAGAATTACATGCAAGCTACTAACAAGAAGAAATGATCTTTTCTATACTGTCTTACAGCTCCTAAACCATGACACTATTAGATTATACATTATTGTTTGGAGAGAAGTGTCCAAAAGTCAGGTTTGGAGGGGTTGCTTTTTAAGGTTAAGAAGGAGGTGCTTTGAAATAAAAGAAACAAATATACCTTACCTCATTTGTTTGCATGCTATTGAATATGGAATAACAGAGATCCAAAACAGTGCTGGAGATCTGCAAAACCAAACAGTATACAATACACTTATGGGGAGGATGTGGTGCAGTTTGATAAAGAACAGGCTTGATCCTGATCCCAACATGATTTATATCAAACACAGTTCCACTAAAACCACTCTGAGGAGGGAAAGACTTACGATGCTATTATGAGGTGGAAATCTAGTATTTTGTACGAGGAGAATACACACAACCTACTAATATTGTGAACAGTCTTGTGCTGTAAAGATCTAAATCAGCCTCTTACACTTAAGATACATCTTATTATGATGTAAGAAAAGGTTTGGGGTTTGGTATATTTAATCTACACGCATTTTCTTTCACAACCATTTCAGACAATCAGTACTATAATCTTCAATCATATACTGAAAAGTACTGTCCCATACTCACTGCCACAGGACAGGAGTTGCCAATGCATGCCATCCTATTAGATAGGAAACAGCTACAGCTCCAAAGAAAGAAAATGTAAGATACCTGAATAACTGGTGTTGGGAACTATTTTCCACAAGCTTTGGTTTACAAGACTGAAAGATTTCAGGAAGAAAAATTCAGCACAGAATGTTCAGAGTTTCCAGGTCATTCCTGATCTTGAAGACTTTTCTCTCCCCTTTGAAAATGACCCTTGGATTGGGCATCAGAGGTAGCAGCGATGATCTTTCAAAGCTACTGAGGGTGTTTTTCAACCATTTGCAAGCTCTGGCCCAGAGACACCACAGCAGAAATGAAATGCAAAAACTTCTTCTCCCTCCAGTGCCCTCCGGGCACCCTGGAAAAAACCCATCCACCCACCACCACCAAGCTGGGACCAGGCAGGACCCTGCCCGTTAACTCTTGCATCACTGACTGGCATTACTTCTTGCCGCACTGATGGGAAGAAACGCACTTTTTTCTTTGCCTAGGTCTGAGCTAGCTCTGCGGGGAGGAGAGCGCATACACCAGCAAAGCCACTCTGCTTTCCAGAGCCGCTGGCTCTCTGAAGGAGGTTCTTCCACCTGCAGACATCAATGCTAAGGGTTACACAGTGCAATTAGTATGTCTGGAAGGGAAAGTCCCATCAGATCAAACACATTACCAAAGTCACTTTACCTGGGGTTGATTAGACAGTTCCATCCACTGACTGAAACACAATGCCAGCTGCTTTAAAAAAGTAAAGACATTAGCACTAGGTCTGTCATACCTTGGGACATGCTTTTTAGCTCAGGGAGCCAGGACTGGGTGGTTATTAGCCTGCCTCACTTTTGCTGACAGAGGTATCCTGTTCTGCACCCAGCTGCACATCCCACTGTGCCCGCACCTGTCTTACCTCCTTCTGCGGTTAGCAAAGGGTTTCAGCCTCCCTACTCTCTTCATCACACACCCCACCCCCCTCCTCCACCAAGGGATTTCAGGACGCATTTTCCGCCCATTGCCAATTCCGTACCTCATTTCCCTCGTGTGAGCGAGTCCCATTTCCCACCTCCCGCGGCCAGTCCGGGATGGACAGTCTCTGTCCTACCGCGCATCGCTTTCGAGCGGGGAAGGCAAAGACGTACATACCTGGCTTTTGGGCAGGTCCGCGCCGTCCCAGGAGCGCGAAAAAGGCTGGGGAAACCCTGCGGGGACACGGCACAGGGTACACGGCTGTGCGGGGACGCCGCGGAGCCCAGCCCCGACGGCGCCCCTCGAGTGGGATCTCTTATGTGTTCTCTCGGTGCCGCAGCGGGACTTACCTGAGCCCCGCGGGAGGGCGCAGAGGCAGCAGGCGGCGAGCAGCCAGGGCAGGGCGTGCGGCGGAGAGGGCATGGCTGGGCAGCGGCAACCGAGCGGATGGACGGACCGACCCGCTGCCTTTATGGGGCCGCGTCGAGCCCGGGCCGCCGCAGAGCCAATGGGCGCCGGGGCGGCCCCGCGCACCGCTCCCGCCGCCGCGTCCCCGGGCCGGTGTGAGCGGGAAACCCCCGCCCGCGGGAGGCTGTCGAAGTCCGGCATCAGTCACTCGGTCCCTTTGCAAACAACCCCCCCGCCTCCCCCAGCCCCTCCACCTCCTCCCCCC
>NDXB01007655.1:50344-62638 GCA_002631895.1 Agapornis roseicollis | reverse complement strand
TCCAATCCTCAGGCACCTCTCCCGTTTCCCACGACTTACCAAAGATGATGGAGAGCAGCCTAGTAATGACCTCTGCCAGCTCCCTCAGCACCCGTAGGTGTATTCCATCCAGACTNAGGCACCTCTCCCGTTTCCCACGACTTACCAAAGATGATGGAGAGCAGCCTAGTAATGACCTCTGCCAGCTCCCTCAGCACCCGTAGGTGTATTCCATCCAGACTCATCGATTTATAGATGTCCAGATTGCTTAACTGATCCCTAACCCAATCCTCATCTACCAAAGCAAACTCCTCCTTTATCCTGACTCCTTCTGGGGCTCTAGGAATTTGGGGCCCCTGGGGAGAGTCTGCAGGAATAAAGACAGAGGCAAAGAAGGCATTCAGCACCTCTGCCTTCTTTATATCCTCTGTCTCCAGGGCACCCACCTTGTTCAGCAGTGGGCCTATATTACCTCTTGTGTTAGTTTTACCCGCTATGTATCTGAAGAAGCCTTTTCTATTATCCTTAACCCAACTCACAAGATGGCCTTGCTTGAGCAGTGGGTTGGACTCAGTGACTTCCAGAGGTCCATTCCACCCCCAGCCATTCTGTCACTGTATGGCTCTGTGCCATGCACATGTAAAATACCACTTGGAACAATTTCTCCTGCACTAGAAGTGTCACTTCTGGGAGGGAGGGATGGAAGTTTGCGGAGATGTGCCTCTGAGCCCCATTCAACGCAAACACAGATGCATACACACACACACAGAGCCCTCAGAGGTTTCTAGTTCCCTGTGCTATCCTCCCCTCTGCTTCAGAGAGCACAGGCTGCTACCAGAGCCTGCTGTCACGCTTTACATTAGGTTACTGGCTTCTGTGGTGTACCAGCAGTCATGTGTTGCTGTTTAGCACAGAGCACCACCAAAACAGTGAAAACGAGCTATTTTGGTTTGGTGTCTCCTTGCAGTTACAAAAGACCAGAAGCAAGTTGTCATACACAGGATAATTGAATCCCCAGGAAAACAAGCCACTTGGAAAATGAGCCTCTGGTCCATTTTACAGTGGGGCACACTGTTTTCCTGCTGTGATGGTAGCGCTCTGTATCTTCGAGGTTTACCGCACATAGGTCATATGTGGTCAGCTTTCCACATCTCTCTCCTCCCTCTTCCCCAGAAAAGCCATCTGAATGGACAAGTGACAGCATCACACACTCAGAGGCAAATGCATTTACAGTGCATCGGCATGGCTTACTTCAGTCTGTAATTACCGCATTATGGCTTCAGCCGAGCCATTTCTCCAATAACACCCAGATGTACCAATTACTTCTCCTCTGTAATGAAAATAGATGGGAAACAGGTGACAAGCCCTGCTTGTAGAAGAGGGAGGGAAAGAAAGTTCTGGCTAATCAGAAAATGGCCCTGACATGAATCCTGTATCAGAACAGCATGGTAAAGGTGCCTTATGGTCGCCACTGTCTGGCAGGTCTGATGCCGAAGATCACAGAGCTATCACTTTTAATATATTTAATACAGGCATGTGTATTATTAACCAAAATCTATTCTTGGCCACTGGAAACTGGAAGCATGTGTTTGAGGCTGTGTTCCCATCTCACCAGCCCTGGCACCATGAACTCTGGCCAAATTCTGCTCTATCATGTGCCTCACTTTCTGGTCTGACCCAGGGCAGGAGGCCCCTTTGTGGGATCAGCTGTACATTGGAGTCTTACCCCTTCCCTTACTCTGTTTTCAATAAGGCCTTTTTGTGCAATTGCTCCCTGGTTCTTGCTCTTTTTCTGAGTAGGCACACACAGAGTCAAGGATCTTCATGGCGCAGAGACCACTGTCCAGTGGGAGCTGCAGTTGCCTTTTCTTTGGGCACACTGACACAGAGACCAGGGCAGTGTCTTTGTGCAAACAGCATCCCTCTAGACAACTGGAAATTGCATTTTTGACCAACCCCCCTTTCCCAATAACCTCTATATCAAAACATGGCAGGCAAGCAGTCTTGCCCAAAAGTTTGTGACTGTATCAAACCCCTTGGAAAACAGGCAGTGCCTTCCTCCGTGTGAAATCAGTCTGATTTCACAAGCAGCAATAGGAGACATTTTACCTGGCTGACATAGAATGCTCATATAGCAGTGTATCTGTCTACAAACCACAGCACTGGAGAAAGAGGAGTTACACCAGTTCCATCAAAGAGCCCCAAGGATGCATTTGCTCTATCTGGCATGTACAGCTGAAAGCTACTTAATTTTCATTTTGTTTTTTATGCACATAACATCTTCACAATGACAGTGAGGAAAAGTGAGGACTTGGCAGTCCTGGAATAATGTTTGGACTTGATCTTAAAGGTCTTTTCCAACCTAGTGGATTCTATGACGCTACGATGCAGTGCTGGTGGGAAGGTTATAGACTTACACTAGTTTGTAAAAGAGTAAAGTCTTAAAGCCTGTGTACAATAGCCACTGCCCCCTAGCTAATACATGAAAGTGTGAGGGCTTTTCTGCTGTGACATCATTACGATTACAAATGACACTGTAGCACTTTTACTGTTATGTGGGGATGTGTCATTCACATATGACTAATAGACACTTAATCATTTACACGATTGACATGTTAGTGCTCCCCCCCCACACTGATTCAGTCACATTTGTCAACTTGTTTTTGTCTATTTTATTTTAAGCAGCTCTAGCAACAAGATGTGTGAAGCCTTCCTTTGGGTTAGCAGTGCAGTTATCCCGAGGACTGAATCACAAATCCTCTGTGAGCATCACTAAAGGATTTCACTGGAGACACCAGTGCAAACCTCAGGCGATCAGCAGTGGTTTCTGGATGGGTTTTGATATACTGCCGGTAACCAGATGAGACCTCCTGAAGTCAATGGAAAGACCTGCATAGCCACAGTCTCACCCAGTATGATCCCAGAATGCCTATTACTCCAGGACATTTACTACAAGGAGGGGCAAGCTGCCCAGCTTTTGTTTTCTATTGGATTTAGCTATCGCTTCCTAGGTTTCCCCATTGTGCGGCTTTGGCTTCTAAGCCCATCTGCTACACTTCAGGGTATGTTTTCATTGTGGTGCGTGGGCTCTTGGCTCATTACCGTGGTGTTAATGGACTATGGCAGCTAGAGCCTTCCTCCACTCACTGATAAGACGCCCCTTCCTGAAGGAGATTTGCCTACAGCAGATTCAGCAGCCAAAGCATTTCTCTGCCATGCAGTGTTAATAACTGTTGGGTTATAATTACCAAATCTCAATATTTACAGAAAACCAGCCTCTCTATTGTGCAGCTAATAGCACAATCTTGAATGTACGAAATGCCAATTTGCTATGAATGAGGAGCTGCTTGCTAGAATTCAAAAGCAATTAAAGGGCTGACATTTAATGATTACGCTGTTTACGAAGGAGCCACCACTTACTGGGCACAGTTCTGGCACTGAAGATGCTTTATGGGACAAAAGGACCTAGGGAGCCTCCTCCCCAGCCACACCACAGAGAGGATTAGTGCAAGACTCAAAACAATTTCAAACCTAGGGAAGAATACATGAGGGTGGCAAAGCACTGGCACAGATTGCCCAGAGAGGTGATGGATGCCTCATCCCTGCAACTATTCAAGGTCAGGTTGGACAGGGATCTAAGCAACCGGATCTGGTTGAAGATGTTCCTGCTCATTGCATTGGACTAGATGACCTTTTAAAGGTCCCTTCCAACACAAAACATTCTTTGATTTGAGTTGCCTCAAAGAGCTGACTGGCAGCACTTTCTTTAGCTGCCCTGAAGTGGGATCAGGTTGTGCACTAAATAGATGAAGCAGCTCCTCTGTTTACTACTGAAGGGAGGGAAGGTACATTTAGTTCCCCTGCCTGTACTCCTCAGCTCAACTGGCCTAGTGCATAAGTCCTTAAATGTTCTAGGAGTCTTCTCTATGTGAGTGAGAGATCTGGCCCTCCCCACCTGATGTGCTTCCTCATATCAGTAATTCACTGCACACTCAAATAAACAGAAACAGACAAATTGGGTTTTAATTATTACTCCTTAGGAAGACGGGTTTTTTAAAGTCCATTTATTAATTCCTCAAAGCAGTGAAAAGTTCTGCTCAACTTGGGTCCAACAGAAAAGTCTTCATTTGACATAAATGGAAACATTTCTGTTTTTTCTTTCTTTCTGTTCTTTATTATTACAAAGCTGAGACAAATTTCAAAACAAAACTTGGTTTCCTAATGGAAAAACCAACCCCTTCAGTTATTTTGGAAATGTCAAGATACGCCTGCTCTGCCGCCGCCAAAGCCACTTGCTAGTTTTCCCAAGTATTGGTTAAAAGTTTTGGTTGATCCAAAGTTTACTGGTTTTATTACTGTGCAGCAAGGAAAGCCTGTGACCTAGAATTTCATCCCAACTGCCAGAAAGCAACATTTAGCCATATTATCCCAGAGCACCCTGGAAATCCGGACTGCAAGGCTTCCCACAATACACTTGTATCATGTCATAGAATCAAAGAATCATAGAATGTTTTCAGTTGGAAAGGACCTTGAAATCATCCAGTTCCAACCCCCCTGCCATGGGCAGGGACACCTCACACTAAACCATGCCACCCAAGGCTTCATCCAACCTGGCCTTGAACACTGCCAGGGATGGAGCAATCACAACCTCCCTGGGCAACCCATTCCAGTGCCTCACCACCCTAACAGGAAAGAATTTCTTCCTTAGATGCAATCTAAACCTCTCCTGTTTAAGTTTGAACCCGTTACCCCTTGTCCTGTCACTACAGTCCCTAATGAAGAGCCCCTCCCCAGCATCCCCATAGGCCCCCTTCAGATACTGCAAGCCTGCTACAAGGTCTCCATGCAGACTTCTCCAGGCTGAACAGCCCCAACTCTCTCAGCCTGTCTTCGTATGGGAGGTGCCACCTATAGGAACTTTACACTGAATTAATTGCAGCAGAGAAAGCCTACCTGGTTATCACAGCACATCTACGGATATAGTGCTTTGTCCAAGAACTAGGAGGCACTCTGTGCAGGATGAGACCCAGACCCAGACAGGCCATGCTGACTGCCATGCTGACTGCACCTTGCAGAGGAGGAGACGTGGCAGAGGTAGCTGTAGTGTCCTCATCCCTGCTTCAAAAGCCTGGCCAAAGGGATGGAGGGCAGCCGATATCTGTGCAGGAGGCATACCGTGGTTATTCTTTCTGGATTCAGCCAAGTCCTGCATTTGCCCTGGGACATGCATATTCAGGACTGTGACCCTGAGCTTTAGGCAGCTTTTGCAACCCCTCTTTCACATTCTCCCTGTTCCCATACAGCCTGCAGCACAGTGTGGTGTGTCCCAGGAGCACAGCCCAGCATCTCTGTCTGACAATGAGTAGTGTAAGGATAAGCTGTTCAAAACAGTTCCTGTGCCTACTCTAAGGTTTTGGATAGGAAAGAAATCCACTTTTTCTAATACTCATTACATCTAGGGATTAAGTTCTCTATCTCTTGGCACATTTGGTAACTATTTACTTAACTAAAAGGCGAAAAAGAGAAGCCTCAATTCTCCAGAGTTGCCTCCCTCAGCTTGTTTATCACTGTGTTGCAATGGGCTCTGCAGTTGTGAAATCTTAAGCTGAAAACTCAAAAGGAAATTTCTAGTGACAAGCTTTCCTTGAGGCTGTAAACAAATAGAATTCATTAGGAGGAAGGAAGAGAAGCAGAAAACATCAAAATTAACATGTGCACACACACACACACACACACACACTTTGCTGTTTCAGAACTGTGCTGAGGGAAAAAAACAGTAGAAATCCTTATGCCAGGCTTTTTATTTTTTTTCCAAGGATAACCAGCTTGCTCTAATACTCCCTGCAGGCAGCAGGAAGCTGAGCTTTGTCAGATTGCAACAGAAGTCAGGTTGTACTTTCAGGCAGCCTGTTTTGTCTGCCATGCCCTGGAAGTGCTTTCCCCTTTCTACACCTGCTTGTGCAAACTCCCCAGCACAGCTCTCTAGGAGTTCTCTGGTGTTTGCTGATAGACAAAGTACTTGCTTAGAAGAAAAAGAATGAATAATGAATTAGAAAGAAGCTTTGGAGCCAACTGTACTAATGGCTTTTTACCTGTAGCACCAAGAGCTTGTATATTCTGGCTTCGTGTTAAAAAGCGTGCTGACTAAACCATAATATTATGTTTTGATCTAGCCTACAGCTGGATGAATTACTGGCAGGAAACACAGCTCAGGAATTCAATCAAAACCCCTTTCATTTGTCACAGCCGCTTCCTGTCCGTCTTTTAAACATCTGCTTCTCTTGTTCGCGACAGAAGAAGTCTTTGTTAAAATAAAAAGTATTCACCGATCCGTCCCTCAAATAAAGTGTGCAGTTTCTCAATGGAACATGCCTTCCTCACCCTTCAGGTTTATTTTATATATCTTTAATAGCTTCCTTGTACCCATCCCAGTTTTTCTGCTTGGATAACCTGGGAAATCTCAAGTTGACAAAAGGCGGCACTTTGGAAGCGCATGTTTGAGTTGTCCCCAGCCTTTCTGCCAATGGGACCCAGCATCTGGGATGCTTTGCTGCAATCCCTGCCAGGAACCTCTCTAGCTCCTTAAATGGAAGCCACTTCCTCCCCAAGCAGCCATCCAGTGCCCCAGGCAGAGGTTCCTCCAATATCCTTGCTCTCCTGTACATGTGAAGCTGCAGATGAATGAACATCCGCTTGTGGGAAGTGGCACTGGTCCTCCCTCTTCAGCCCCGGCGCAGCTGCACCTCCACCTGCATGAGGGTCAGGTGAGGAAAGAAACCCCAAGCAACTCCTTTCTTAACTTCCCATTTCCAGCCATTGCGGTGACTACAGTCTCACATCTACATTATTTAGTCTGCAATCTGTGCAAGTTATGGCTATCAGCTGTGCAGCCTCCTCCTGTTGTCCTTAAACGTCTCACAAATCCATGGTCAACATGGTTATGTGCACGTTTGGCACTATCAGGAGCTCTGCATTTCCTTAGAAGCTTCTGCAGGGTAGAACACCAGTCTCCCAGTGAAATTTTAAATCCCTACTTTGAAGTAAACTTCTTTCTTTGCTAATTACTTCTTAATAATTAATTCCCTGCTTTCTCTAGTTCTTCTGAAAGCACCCTGGGTGTTTGCTTCTAAACTTGACGATGCATTGCCCAGCATCAAAATGAAGCTAACTCTGGGGTGAAGACAAAGAGTTGTCTAACAATCCTTAATAGCTCCTAGAAAACCTGCCAGCACAGGGATTAGGCTGGAAAATACAAGACTGGAGAAGAAGCAGCTATGTTAGAACGATGCAGTGGTACTTGCATGGGTCTGCCTGCACACAGCTCACACTGTGTGCCCACCTTCTGCCTCTTTGTAACTAGCCAAGCGTGGATAACCCAGGGTGACTGAAGTGTGCAGTGTATGGGCAGATGATGTCTTGTGGAGCTGCAGCATTCTACCTCACTCTGAGAAGCTGGGAATAACGAGCCAGTCCAATTAGCACATCCTCATGGCTTTTTGCATCATGTGAACTTTCAAGATGTGAGACACTGCTTGCAAGTGACTGAAAGCTAAGACTTCATGTGGAACAGGCTGACGACAGATGGGAGCAGAAAATGATTAGGGATACTGGCATGATGCTTTTCCAATGCTCAAATAACTATTTTTTTTTTTAATTTCCAATTTTCCACAGTATGTTTTTTATTTTTTATTTTAACATGATTATTTGTGAAGTATAGGTTACTTTTCTTGCAAGAAAACCTCACTTTTACTTTGATTCTTTACTACGATACAGCTTCAACTTGTGATCACAGTTTGTAATCTCAATAAAAGTAATGTAAATTCGGGTTATCCCAAACTTCAGAATTCTTGCATTGGATCAGCTCAGAGATCAGTCTGTCCCAGTGTCCCATCTCCAGCCTGAACTGACAACAAGTACACAGGGAAGAAGATGGGAACAGGGTACAATGCATAGGAATAGATCCTTTGTATTTTCCACCAACTCCCAGCTGTTTGTGGCTTAGGGATCTCCTGAGAAAGAGCTGAGGTGTTTGCATGTCATGGCTGTCAATGGATTTTCTTCCTGAGATATGTTTAACTGCTTTTTACCTTGCGTGTGTTTAGCACTCACAGTGTCACGGCAATGAGTTCCACGGCTTAACTGTGCTCTCTCCCTCTGCCTGTCTGGAGTTCTGCATCACCTCGTCATATTGGATATCCCATAGGTCTTGTATTGAAAGAAACAGCCCAAATTGTTTCCTGCTGACTCGCTGGAGGGCATTCATGGTTGTCAGCACCTTTTTCCTATCCTCTCATTCCCTTTTCTGATGAGGGAGTCCCAAACATCTAGAAATTGCCGTATACTTTGGGTTATCCTCATAACTTTAATACCTTTTTATTTGTAATAAGCCATTTCTGAGAAGGAAAAGCACAATGAGTGAATTCATGCAGTTCTGTTTCTTCTCTTTTACACCAATAACTACTGGTGTTTGATTGGTTTTGCACAGGAACAAACTGCTGTTTTCACAGGGCTATTTACAACTCCAGGATCTCACTCCTGAACAGACACAGCTAACACAGTTTATCCACTGGCATGTTAGCTGTGTCTGTTCAGGAATGAGTTAGGAGTTTTCCCATGCACAACACTCCATATTTATCTAAATTACTCTCCTCTGCTCTTCTACTGTCTCACTCCTAACTATAATGAATGTCTTCTGCAAGTCTTTGCAGTCAACTTTCATTTTTACTACCCTTACTAGCTTACATAGCCAGCATTGTCACCTCACTATCCACCCTCTTCTTCAGACTGTGGGAGATACGAGCTCCAGTCTCCCTCAGGCCATTTCTCCACTGTCCCAGCTCACTGACAAACCCATGTGTCTGCTGGTGGAACTTGTATTGTTTGTGGAAGGAGGTTGTACATCTTTGTCAGATGTGTCCGCACTCAGAGCACTTTGCCAGATTAATCCAATGGTATTTTTGTACCAATACAAAAAAGCTCTCTTACAGTTTACAGGTACCCCTTGGACACAGTATGAAACCTGGGGGTGGAGTGCATCCTTCCGAAAAGGTGGTTTCAGCATGGAAATGTCAAGGTACAACACAACTTTAGTTATTTAACTTTGGGGTCTAAATCGTGAGGGTAGTCGTTAGTAGTTTCTGGTAGTTGATGAGAGAAGAACTCCTCTGGGGGTATAAATTAGGACAGAAAAAATGGAGCTGACAGCGAATGTAGGAGCATAACTTATTTTCTCTAAGTAAACAAGCAGACAGCTGCTGTCACAGCTTCTGCTGCACATCCCCACACAGCCATGGTAAGATTTCTGTGATGCCCCATTCTGTGGTGGTGAATGTTAACAGGTACTGGAGGGCGCCTGAAAACCAGTTAATTAAGGTCTGCAATATCTTTCTCTTTCAGTTGACCCAAGCTGGAGGACTCTTGAGCATCCCATTTTCCTGCCCACTGTATTATTTGGCCTCTGAGGGGTGCAGGGCAGCTAACTGAGTGCTAACATATGCATACAAAAAAATCCCAGACACAAATCACCTTGACTTTAAACAATAAGAGACAGGGTGGAGAAAGATGGGAGCCACAGTTGCTGCCCATTCACCTGCCAAGCTGCAACACAAGGTCTTGCATGGTGGCTTTGCCTGCAAGAGGCTGCTGTGGGAAGGTTGAAATTAACAAGGAGTGCCAGGGCAGGATGCTGAGCCATGCAGTGATTGCGTGAGGTGAGGCACAAGCTGGCACCAATGCCTCATGCCCAGGATCCTGCAAGTTTGGAGCCTCCCACGGCTCCTTTGTTGTTCCATTTCCCAAAAAAAAGGACATTAAATGCAATTAGCAGGCAGCAGGTTCCAGGCAAACCAAAGCAAGCACGTTTCCATCCAGTGTAAAGTAAACAGCAGAGCTCACTGCCATCAGCTGCTGTGGAGGCCAAAAGTTAAGACAGCAGCTAGACAAACTTGTGGATGGAAAGCCCATTGGAATTACTAAACACAAGGACACTATCTCTGACTGAGGAACTCCCAGCCTTATGATGGCATTGGGAAAAGGACTGTGCAATATTCACCGATTTTCACACGGTTTTTCTCCAGCATCCACTCGTGGCCAGGACTAGGACAAGACCCTCAACTTGACATACCCCTTTCAGACCCACTGTAGTTGTTCTTCAGGCATGTGTAAAAGTCCTAGGGCTCATTTTGGAATTGTGTGTGCCCTACTCCAAGAAACCCTTCTTGCTTTTGATTTTGAACTGATAGCCCCAAGCAAAGAAAGTTCCACAAAATCTCATTTGTCTAATGGACAAGGTCATAGATACGTCAGTCCTGCCAGCATTTCTCCTTCTGTGTACAACCTGATTGAGAAAGGCAATATAACACACCAGACTGGACAATGTGCAATGCCAGGGTAAACAGGGGAGATTGAGAGCATGCAAGAACCTGGCCTTTTGTACGACCTATGATTATGTGTGCCTAGGGTTCAGAGCTGACTACTCAGACCAAAGTATTACCCTCCTCCAGGCTCTCTATTTTGCCTCACTAATTGCTAAATGCCAGAAACTAATTTCATTTTAAATGATTTTTAATATCATGCATTTTTAAAAAAGCTCCTACGCTTCAGAATCACAACTTGACACCCAATTCCCATCTGTCTCCTATTAACAAAAACAACCCAGATTATCCACAGCCGCATGTGGAAACAGATATGAAAAACCAATGAAGACAAATCAGTGTGGACCACTAAGCAGTGAAGAGCATCTTAACTGTACTCATCTGAGCCAGTGGCTAGTTTAAGAAATAGCCAAATGAAGAGGGAAAAAAATGGATAGTGACAACTATATGTACTGACAAAGTGAAAGTCCATTTAGCAATGTGTAGAGTGACTTGCTTGAGTTCATGGTGACTCCAAAATTCCATATCATCATTTAAAGCATCAATTACATGGGCAATCTTGGCCCCAAATCCTCATCCTAAGTATCTGAATGAAAAGAGAGATGTGCCAGAAATAGTTTGGATGAGACAGGACACATGTACATGATGAAGTGTAGACTGGCCTACACTCTACACTGCTGCCTTGCCAGTGTGCATCTGTCAGAGACTTTGGGTGAGCTTTATCAGTGGGGTGAATGTGAGCAGCTCCAGGGATTTCCTACAGACTTAAGCTTATGTGGTTCAGGGAAAACTGATGCAGGTAGACAGGAGTGCTATGGCTGGATTCCTCCACAGTAATCCTGAAGGATGAAGGGTTTGGCCTTGGACAGCCTCCATGGATGTGGTTTACTGACTGCATAGGGAGAGGAAGAGAAGGTTGCACAGCAGCAGAAAAGGCTGGATTTCTGATATACAGCTCCTAGAGAAGATAGGACAGGTACAGAGGGGAAACCATGAGCAAAACCTGTTGCTGAAGTCCATCAGGAACTGCAGAACTCACTTTGCTGTTGCTAGGGCCCAGGGTGCCTGCTGCTGCTGTTGCTTCTATAAATAAAGTCTCCATTCCAGGATAAATGAAGCAAGCAGTGGTCGCTTTCTAGGGAAACATCCCCTTCATCCCTGAACATTCCAAGAAACAAAGGATCTCCGCATCCCCCGAGCCGTGAGTGAGCTTGCACAGTGGAGGCAGGCAAGGACCATTCTGGGCTGCAGCCTGAGGCTGCCTGTGTGCAGAGCAAATGGGAGTTTCCTGCAGAAAACACAGCCAGTTCCTCACGCCGGGAGCATCACACGTGACTTTTGTGTTCGGAGAATTCCACTGCATATAATTATTCCTTTGATCATGTTAAAAGAGCAGCTGCCATGTGCTTGAATCGTGGCTTTGCTGTGAATGACTAATTTGGACAGGGAGGGGAGGCTGTGAGAACAGCCGGTCCATGGAACTGACAAGTTCCTCTTTTATCCCCTATTTTTTAACCAATTGTACATATTTCAACCAAACCAAGCTGCTGTCAGGACAAGCAAATCATTCCAGGAACTGCTTTCATTATCGTTAGTGGAAGTCCTGTGCAGTGATTGCTTTGGGCCCAAGGACTGCACTTCAAAGGTCTCTCCTCAGCTCACGTTGCAGCATTACCCCAAGTTCCGAGCCACAGGTTCCCCCAGTTCAGTGTCTGCTTCTCCTTTCATTCCTCCACTTGGTTTAGGCTCACCAAACATTAGCAGGCTTGGTAATGTGCAAGTATCTTGCAGGAGAAAATGAAGTGTCTAAGGCAGCTGAGTTGCATTACCTCAATGATCTGCTAATCCACGAGGACAGTTCATAGCTAGAAAGTGGCAAGAACTGGATTTAATAGAAACAAAAAAAAAAAAAAAACCAGATTTTCCCAAGAGGAAAAGAAAA
>NDXB01007655.1:0-50287 GCA_002631895.1 Agapornis roseicollis | reverse complement strand
AATTGAAAAAAATGGATTTAAAAAAAAAAAAAAAAAAAAAAAAAAAGCTGGATTTTCCTGAAGGATAAGGAATAGAATCATAGACTCAAAAATGAGGACATCTTCTTTCTAAGGCATTTATCCACGTCCAAAGGACTCAGGTCAAATGCTACCAGTTTTCTGCATGTAACCTGCCAGCAGTCCCTAAGTCTCACACCATGGTGTATCCTGGGTAAGCACCAAGGCAGAAAGATGAGCCTGGCTTTGGCATGCAGTGCTTCATCCTACACCAAACGAGACTATCCAGCTATGGGAAAGAGAAGTGAATGGCTCTGGCTCACAGGGCTTGCTGATGGCTGTACCACCAAAGCTTGCCTCGGACACACTGATGTTCTCTGCACAGTCACTGCATGAGAGTAAACCAGAGACACACCAGCATTGAGTATGCCCAAATGCTGAGCTAGGCTGGGTTTGACAAAGTAGTACTGACTCCATCAAGCTCTTTGGGGCAGTTCAAAGGCTGCCGTCACTTTCTGCTGTCTCTGACCCTGCTGCTGTGGGGCATGAATCTGCTTTGAGCCAATGTTTGAGTAGCTTTGCATTCCAAATGCTGGGGGATCTGATGTGAAGAATAGTAACCATAAATCAGGTCCTCCTGGGCTGATGGGTGCATGAGCTCTAAAGACACTGTGGCCTCTCCTACAGTCAGACTGCTACAGGCACTGCTCTGCTACTGTGCCAGCTCCCAGCTTATATTGACTCCAATAATTAATTGCTTTTTCTATTTTTAAATATGAAAGGGTCTCTGTTTGGCTGTCAAGTGCAGCTATCGCAGGCACAAAACTGGCATTTTTCAGCCAAAATTTATCCAGAGGTTGTTTGGGATTTGTAGAGCAGATCTAGAAGCTTCATTTTTCTCCCGAGTGCAGTTCCTCTGGGATTTTGTGCAGATTTTCCAAGTCTCACATAATTCCAACCTCCCTCTCCCTGCACCTTTAGGGCTGGGATGGAGCGCCATAGCCCAGGGTGCTGTCTTGGCTGACCTTGAAACTTCACTTGCCAGCCTTAAAAGGTGCATCCTTCCTGCTCATAAATCACATTCACTGGAAGAGGAAAAGTAGGTGCGTTTCCTCTCTTTATGCCAGACTCACTTGAGGGCCATGAGAGCATCCACTTCTTGATCTGGGAAATGTCCCAGTGCTGTGGAAGCAGCACAGGTCCCAGCCACTCTCTCTGCAGCACTGGCTCATCTTTACTGAAACAGGATCACAGCTGCCTCTAGGGAGAGGTTTAAACTGTGTCTTTTCTAATGGGATCAGAATAAATGTGAGCTGGCAGCATTTAAGTAATAGCAGCAGCAAGGCCAGGCTGCTGGTGTGACCTGGGGTGGCTGGAGGCTGCAAGGGGGGCAGCCAGGGCAGCGCAGGAGCAAGGTAAAGCCTTCAAAGCATCTCCCACTCTTTTGCTGTTTATTGAAAGTGCTACTTGGCCAAGTATTTAAGGGTATTTCTGCTCTATCAGTTAACACGCTAGTGAGCTTTGCCTACTTTTTTGATTTATATTCATTTGCAATGTGATTTGACTGTAGACTAGCAGGCTGCTTTCCCGGGCTGTGTTGACAATGCTGAGTTTCTCTGTCTGGATGGGCACTGACCTCACCCCACGGCACCACACTGGCTACACCATGGGGTTCCACCTATTTTCTCTGAGGCACAGGGTTGGCATAAGCCATTCTGCTTGCTGGGATAGAAACCATCTGATTCTGTCTGGATCACAGAAAAGCCAACCAGGACTTCCCATCAGGCTGTTCAGGGGTGCCCCACTCCAGTATAAAAACAGCTTCTGTTGGTCAAGTTTTCCAGTGTTGGCCAAGTCTGACCATGGACATCCATCTGACACCACCCCCCTTCAGCTGGTGATATTCCCACACAGCCACTCATTAGCTAAAATGCCTTTCTGGTAGCAGGTACAAGTGGTTGTACCTACACCAACGCAATGGCTGAGGTTAAAGCAGGTTTGCTACCTTATGTCAGCCAAACCCAGTGGAAGACTGACTCACTTTTGGTAACCAGCTGTGGTTGTTTAAGGTATTACCACCCTGGGTGTTTGACTCTGTTGGAGTCACAGCCCTTGTAGCAGAACCAGCTGGAGAAAACAAGCAAACATGCCTTGGGCTTCCCAGTTTGCTGCCTGTCATCTTAGCATGAAGCAGCCTCTGTGTGTTTGCCTCAGCCCTGGGCTGCTGGGATGCCTATGTTTTGGGTATGTGTTGCTTTCAGTGGGGCTGGAGAGGAATAATCTAACAGAAAAGGGGGGACAGATGGTACTGCAGTGCTAATTATTGGAGCTAACCTTCCAGAGAAGGTAGCACTAGAGGGGCAGCTCAAGCCGCTCACAGCCGACATTTCTCCCTGCACTCAGCCTAGTGGTAGGGGGAAGACAGGCAATAGAGTCACAGCTGAGCTGTCAGGAAGCCACAGGGACATCCCTGGTCTGCACAGGTACCCTCATTTGTGTGCATGGCATTACAGCTCCCTGGAGCACACCCAAGGGCTCACACCAACCAGAGCAGTCTCCAAGGCTCTCGCAAGGCTTTTGCAATACAACGGGGGAGAATTCCTCCTTCTTTTCTGGGAAACCTGGCAGCAGGGATAGGAAGTCAGACATGCCATGAAATAGCAATCAAATGGGTTGGTTTTTAATCAGGGCTGTCTCTGTAAGAGCTCCAACAGGCTCCTGAATTTTGCTGACCGTTTGGGAGGGCTGATATTAGTTTTACTCTGAAATCTCAGAAATGGAGACCTATGGCCTCTCATTTTCTCTTTGCTTCACCCCAACTACTGAGATGAAGCAGGCACTGAGATAGCAGTCCTTAGGCTTTTCACTAAGCTGAATACTTCCTTTCCAAGACACTTATGCACTGACTCCTGCAGAAGCCAAAGCCAACAGTGTAATAATATCTATGCTGTGCTGCTGAGCAAAAGGTCAAAATCAGGCTCACTGTACCACTCCTGCTGCCTGTCTGAGGAACTGATGGTGGTGTTACAGATTATGTTAGGGCTTTTGGAGATTTATGATATAATTCCAGGCTGTCTATGGGCTTTCCACCCACCTTGTCTGGCTGCCTACAAATTATAATAAATTGGAAACACTGGATGCCTGAATATCCAATATCCAGGGTCCCTGACACAGCGATGGCTGATGTTTGGAGTTTTGTTTCTCAAAGTGAGTAATGCCAATGTGTGTGACCATGATCCATTTATCACTGTGACAAAGACCCAGCTACAGTGACTGGGGACAAGAACATATCAAACCCCAAAGGTTTACTCCTGGATGCATTTCTCCACTCTGATTTCACAATGTGACACTATTGTAAAATGGGAGAGCTGACACCAGGGGCGAGAGTCTGATTCTGTTATTGATCTCTCCTCCTTGTCGCTGATTTGATTTTTACCGGAAACATCACAAGAGTTTTGTGGGGTTTATGAGCTATGCATTTTATGAACCAATTTATACACCATGCTCTGCTCTCAGCCGCACCCTAGCAATTCTGGAGCGATTCCATTTCTTATTCAGTAGCAGCGCAGAGAAATCACTGCAATCTCCCAGAGTTCATTCTACCTTTAGGGCTACAGCATGATTGTTTTCACAAGTAAATAAGGAGTGTTGAAGCAAAATCCAAATGTTGACTCTGGTGGGAGAGATTTACCAGCCAAACAAATTCCCAGCAATTGATCACGCTTGCAGAGTACCGGAGAGCAGGAAAAGTTGCGCTCCCACACAAACAAAAGTGATATTTTCAAATGTGATCGCTGCATCTGAAGTTAAACAAAAAAGAAGAAGCCAACAACCTCGGCAGCAGCACAAAACATCCTTTGTTGCCGGACGTGAGAAAAACACTACAGTTCTAAAAAAAGCCATAGGAAGGAAGTGGAAGAACCTCAGAGGCGAGTGGGAGTGCGAAAGGAATGTGGCTGCATTTTTCCCCCTCCCTGCATGTAAGCTCGCTGTTTGCAGGCAAAGGGAGAGCTGCTGGGGGAGTTTTACTATTTGGAAACGTTGCTGTTCATAAGTGCAGTGCATGTGAAAGCAACTGACTCGTCCGTGTTCTCTTTCTGGGCTTCGTAGCTAAACACCCCCAACGGACTAGCAGGTTTAGCATCCAAGTCCTGCTCTAGGATCTACTTCCGTAAGCTCAAAAGGATCTAATTTCTGATGATTACTTTAATTCTTGCATTGCATTGAGTTTTACCACCCTGATGTCCCCACTTTTTGCAACCTGCTTGGTGCACTCACAACCACCACAACACAGGAGGGAGCAGGCACTGCTGACTTTGGCACTGAAACATTTGGAGAAGCTCTGAATTATATTCCTTGTAGCTCCCAAGCCTCTGACATTGCCAAAAAAACAAGCAGAAGAAAACAGAAGAGTCATTTGAAAACAATGTCGTGAAAAGGAAATCAATTTCGTATGCATTTCTGAGATTAATGACCAGCATAAAAGAACACATGGACAGCAATCTTAGAAGGTCTTTATGTCACACTATGGCAGAGACTTATGGCAAAGTAACTTCTATTGCATCTTTACCTAACTGGATCACTGGGTCAGAGAGGAGCCTGATGGCCCTGAATAACAAATTACTTGCTAAGGCACAGTCACTGATGGCAGTATGACTCCAAGAGGCACACATTTACTGATCAGTGCTATATGGGCCACATCGTCTTAACCCGAGAAGATGCTTTATCATTTCAGCATGAATCTGGATTCTTTGGAGAGCCAGCAAGAAGAAAGAAAATTGGAGACTTTGAACTGAAATAGACTGGGAAAAAAAAAGAGACTGGATAAAAAAGCAACTGAGATAGTACAAATCTCAACACACAGAGGATTTCTTTGTTTATTTCTCAGTGATGTTTGTCACCCCACTGGCTGCCTACATCTTGCGGGAACTGTGAAATAGCTTCAATTTTGTTTAGGGAAGAGTGATGTAAACTCTGACAGGCTTTGCCTTTCACGTTCCCTCCTTGCAGCGGTGCAGTACGTTCCCTCTCTTCCCAACAAGGACTGTAATTTATATTTAGCATTTCTCTTTGCTCGCTCTCCATTATTAATGAGGTTTGCATGAGAACATACTTTCTGTTTTGTTCTAGAGCTTGTTTGCTCCTCTGCTGCCAGCAGCCACACTGTGCATCTCTGTAGGCTGCTGCAGAGAGCGAAGGCAGTCAGGGAGTGCAGGGAAGGACAAGGAGTAGTAGTAATGATGCTCTTGGCTAGCCAAGGGTACGTCTCCCACTTCCGAGGAAGGTGAGAGCAGAAGCAGTTTTGCTTCTTCATAAAAACTGTGACAGAGCCCCCACATACCCCATGGATACAGTGCCTGCCATACTTCATGTTCCTAGCTGATAGACATTTGCTGTTATGTCAGCATTGATGTGGAGCAGCTTATCTCCATGTCCAGCGCTTCCTGTGGGAAATCATGGACCCAACTGCTGCCTTGTGTTTAGCAGAACTTCTGATGCTGGTGCAAAACAGGTGGGAAACCATGTCCCACTAAAAGACTTGTCAGCCACCTTTGTGTAGCAGCAGGGATCAGGAACCTCCTGTTTTTTTCTCACTGTGGGCTTCATCCCAGGTACAGAGACCAAGCAGAGATCCCAAAGATGGTTTGCTCTAAGCATAAGGTTTTAGTTACTTGCATGAGCAACCACAAGAGCTGCTGCAAATTGGAAATAGTACATCTTTTACAGCTCCCTGATGAAGCAGAGTAAGGCAACACCTCCCATTTTACGCAGGGGACTGGCAGCAAAGAGAACTGAAGGATGTGCCTAAGGCACATGTGGGAAGTCCGTGGCAGGGCAAAAGGAGCCATGACTTCCCAACCGGCAGGATAAGCCCTTTCTGACATAGGCCCTTCTTCCTGTCTTTCATAACAAAGGCCTGACTCAGGCCCTTGGCTCTGGGTACTCTGCACGGACCCACTCTTCACCCAGTCCTTTCTCCAGAGGCGGCCAGAGCTCTAGAGTTTTTGTATGGACTTCTCAGTGCTGGCAGTCGACAGCAGCTCAGGGGATACCAGATGCCAGGGTGATGGGTGCCTTCCAAACATACCACGAGGCAGTTCCTGTGGTTCTGCTGTTCTGTTTATGCACGCAAAACCAGCCCTGACTCTTCTTCAGCTCTTTCTGCACTAAGACATCTGGAGCCCTGATGGCCAGGGAGAGCCCTGGGAGAATGGTCCCAGTGGAACGCGTGGTTACAGTGCGGAGCTGTGATTGAGGAGCACGGTGCCCAGTCCTGTCTTCATCTTCTTGGGTGATCCTGAATAAACCTTAGTGGACTTGATCCACAGACCCTCTATTTTTTCTGGTTGTCTTCAAAGTCTCCGAGGTCAGGATTCAGGTTTCTCTGTGTCTGTGGGCCACAGTCATCATGACCACTGCATATAATTACAGAATCATCAAATGGTTTGGGTTAGAAGGGACCTTAAAGCTCATCCAGTTCCAACCCCCTGCCACAGGCAGGGACACCTTCCACTAGAGCAGGTTTCTCCAAGCCCCTGGGTCTAACCTGGCCTTGAGCACTGCCAGGGATGGGGCAACCACAGCTTCTCTGGGCACCCTGTGCCAGTGCATCAGCACCCTCACAGCAAAGAACTTCCTAATACCTAATCTAAATTTACCCTATTCTAGTTTAAAACCATTTCCCTTCGTTCTATCCCTACAAGGCCTTGTAACAATTCTCTCTCCAGCTTTCTTGAAGCCTCCCTTTAGGTATTGGAGGCTGATCTCTTTGGAGCCTTCTCCAGGCTGAAAAACCCCAACTCTCTCAACCTGTGTTCATAGGAGACATGCTCCAGCCCTGTGATCATCTTACCACCAAGCTCAAGAAGAGACCCAAACTGTCTGCAGATAGACTGGTCCCTCTACCACTAACAGACATTGACAGCTAATGAGCATTTCTAGCATACATGCTGCCTTCAGTGCCCAGTTTGCTTCTTGTACAGGCCAGCTCTTTCTCCCATCTTAGTTGTGCAGCTTTTCAAGGTAGGACCTATCTCATACAGCCTGCAGGGACCCCCTCTGGGGTAGGGGCCCACCATTCCCACTGGAATACCGAGAGCCATAACAGGAGCTCCATGGTGGGAGGCAACACCCACACAGGCAGGGAATGATGCTGGGAAAATTCCTCAGCGCTCCTCCCACGGCCCGTGTGCCCCAGCTCTGCCAGCAGACCTCTGCGGGGGGCCCTGGGCCTTCCCTGTCACCCCTCTGCTCCCTCCATTGCACAGCGGGATGCGCTGAGGAGGATGCAGCCAGGGTGGTATAAGGCTGCTCTGCATTGCCTGCTCTTGTAGGCTTGACAGCAACCAGTCAGGACAAGAGTGCTCCCAGAAATCATTCTGCTCTCACATTAATGAGATCACTTTTTATGAAACAGTGTGAAAAGTTAGATCAGATGTGTTTTTTCTTTGTGGGAAACGTGTTGCTATTTGTCATTCGTAGGATGACAGTGTGAAACGCTGCACGCACTCTTCCCCTGCGCTTTCCATCTCCACGCTTGGGTGAATGGGGTGTTTTCCGTGCCTTCCACCATCACCAGAGCTTATTTTTAACCCACTGACTGTCACTGTGCCTGTTTGGTGACTTCCAGTGCTAACGACAGCTCAAAATTGGCTGTTGCAAAGCTGATACTCCAGCTAGTACCAACCAATTCGGCTTTTGGTTCCTGCTCAGCGCCAGCGAGCGAGGTGAAAGTGCTATAACCCATTACCCAGCCCCCGAGTCAGCCCAGGCCAGGTTTTTTTATGTTTGTTTTCTTTACAGCAATCTCTTGAGCAGTTGCAGAAATGCAAACAGAAAAGCGCTCCTGACAGATTGAAAACAATTAGGAACGTCTCGGAGTCACTGGAGCAGAGATTTTGTTATGATAATAAAGAATGTTCTTTGCTGGTGTATTATTTTAAAAGGAGAAAATTAAAAAGAAATATATCATGAAGGAGCTGACAGTGCTCAAAACCCACATCCTGTTGTTATCCATGGGCCTGGTACTATATACCGCTGGCAGCTGTGAGATGAACTTTCCCATTAGGCCCCTTCCAAGCCCTTAACCCTGACCCAAAGGGACCTTCTTTCCCTCTTTTAAAGGGAGAGAGAGAAATCAATCTCCCTGCTGATTCAGCTGCGGGCCTCTTATGTCCAAAGAGTATTAGCACTGCAAAAAGAAGGAGGAAAAAAGTGCAGATTGAGGTTTTTTTAATGATGTGGATCGGTGATATTTATGGACTAAGGTTCCTATCCCTGGGACCCATTTGATGCAATCAAATTACTTTCATAAAGCATCAAAGACTCAGGTTCTAAACTGAACCCTCTTGTTTGGTCTTAATTCCTTCCAGCACGTTTAGAACTAATAATTTCCAAGACCAGATTAAAGTCACAGATACTACTACTCCTAGCTCTTGTAAACTTCCTCCTGCAGGACTGCCCTACTTGAGAACCATAGACCTTTTCTTAGGCTTCTTAACAGCTACACACACGTCTTTTTAATTTCCTAAGACAAGGCTAGTTCCTTTCAAGATGTTCCACTGGCTCACTGCTATTGCTGTCAAAACTTGCTTGCTCTCCCTCTTTAGCCTGCTCTTCCTCTGCTTGCTGGCTTCTAGGAATGTATTAAGCTGTGTTTTTTAAAACAGAAGCATTTGCTTCTTCTTAGCTGCCTTGTCTTACAAAAGGAGAGGAGAGGAGAGGAGAGGAGAGGAGAGAAGAGAAGAGAAGAGAAGAGAAGAGAAGAGAAGAGAAGAGAAGAGAAGAGAAGAGAAGAGAAATGGAGAGAGGCTCAGAAAGAAAAAAGAAAGATAAAGGGAATGAGAAAGGGGGGAAAACAAAGAAAAGACAATGAGAAAGAAGGAAATGAAAAAGAGGGAACTAAGAAAACAGTAACAAAGTGAAAGAAAAGAAAAAAGGAAAGGAAAGGAAAGGAAAGGAAAGGAAAGGAAAGGAAAGGAAAGGAAAAAGAAAGAAAAGGAAAGGAAAGAAAAAGAAAAAGGAAAGAAAAAAAGAAAAGAAAAGAAAAGAAAAGAAAAGGAAGAAAAAAAGACTCCTTGCACACTTAACCCTAGAGCTCAAATCTCTTCAAGCTTTGTAAAAAGCTAACAGTGCCTCATTTAAAGGCAGAAGTAAAAAGTTCACCAGAAATGCCCCCATCTGGAAACATTTACTGGCTTAAGGTATCTCTTTTGCCATGTTTCTGTGAAGTCACATTTCCAAGCTAAGCCAGCCTTTCTGCTCAGATAACTAGAATATAGACGCAAAATAAACTCGAGCCCATAGCCTTGAGGGTACTTGTGGTGCCTTGTGATATGCCACTGCCACAAAAACACTGCGCAGCATTGCCTGCAGGACATGCTCTGGAAGAACGCGGCCATTTCAGGAGGTCTCATACCAAAGGTTTGTGTCTGGTTTTATATACCCAGAGTGACTCCCCTGAAGCTACTGAGCACAGATTGCAATGGTCTTTGAGGGGGGACCTTAGCTTCTGCCCAGATGAGCTGGGGCAGGTCCAGGCAGGGAAGCTGGAGGTGGATAAATGGGGCAGCCCTCCGGAGTGCTCCAGCCGAGGTGAGCAGCCTCCCTGGCTCAGATCAGCAGGTTAGCACAGCCCAGGCCTGCCACACAGCTAGATCAAGGAGCATTCCACGCACAGCTTATCCCCAGCAACATCCCAGGGTAACTCATTTAACTTCAGCTGTTTTTACACAGATTCCCACTGGCCTAACGGTGTCCAAGCCATCATTCTGTTTTGCAGATTCACAGCACCTCTCATATTCTCTGTGTGCAGACAATGTTCATGGACAGGGGCAGCCTCTTCAATGCAAGAACTCTGCAAAGTAGGAGTGAAGACTGACTGGGAGATGCCTCTGGAGATGAAGGTGCAGAATCTCTAATGCTTTTGCCATGATCCTGGAGATAGAAAACCGGAGGGAGGGAAGAACAGAGGAAAGAAGGGGGGATGCTACTGCTTTGTAAAGTGAAATAACCCTCCCTTCAACAGAAAACAGCAAAGCTGTTTCCTCTTTAGCCTTTCACAGATAATGATGGTGGGGGCGGGGGCAGAGGCAATGTCTGGTGTTACCACATCAGAAATAGGCTACTGAATTCAGCAGCCTGGTTAAATCCAAAATTAATCCAGGTAATTCTTTGTTACTGTGATGGTAAAAGGATGGATAAATGCACTTTAAACCCACTCTATTTTATGTTATTTCTAGCTTTGGTATCTAACACGATGTATCCAGGTTGGAAAACTCTGACCTAAAGGTTTTCTCCATTTCATCTGTGAATGAACTCAACAAAGGTTTTCCTGGCCTGAGTAGGAAGTGGTGAAATTTAACTCATTCATATGCCAAAACCACTTTAGGATCCTTGGTGATGAAGCATTATGGAAGAGCTGAGTGCTCAGAAATTGTGACTCAGCCTTTCCTTTCTCCTGCCCCACCCCCAAAAATTACAATCAGGAACTGGCACAGAAATTGCTAATTCTTTTTTATTTTTTGAACACTTTCTAATGGAGGGGGGAGGTATTTTATTGGGCTCCATGGTCTGGAGTGACCGTGTTTCTTCCCGAGCTCTTCTCTGCTCCTGAAAAGGACAACTCTCATCTTTTCTTCCGCTTGGTGCAGATCTAGATGTCAGGTGTGGATGGATTTTTAGCAAAGCATGGCCATGTTGTCAAGTCAGCAAGTGCCTACGTGGAGCTCAACATGAACCCAGGATGAAGAAAGCCGTGGGTAAAGAAGCAAAAGTAACAGTGCAAGCAAGATGAGAAGAAACTGGAATATGCTAAGACACAACAGTGAACTGTTAGCAAGCTTTAAAGGCTAGGTACTCATATGCTTAAGTTATCCAATTGTAACTAGTTGCTGTGTGCTTCATTGTATATGTATCCAATCTTAATACTGCAAGCCACTGAATATTTATCCACTAATACAGCAAGTGATTGTACATGTATCCAAGTATAATACAAGTATCCAATTATAATATAGCAAAATATTGAATTAATACAGCTAGCTATTGTATATGTATCCGATTATAATACAGCAGGCTATTGAAAGCAGATGCAGACAACAGTATAAAAAGGGTAGATGCTTTGTAATAAAAGGCTTTGGTCCGATCACATTTATCTCTGACTGAGTCCCTTTTTCTGTGGCAGTCAGGTATAAGACAGGGCACAGGGCCCTGCAGTCTGTGTGTCTTCTAAAGTACTTCCTCTCACGGCAATCCACGATTCTCTGTTTGTCTGTGATCACCGAGTGTGCCATGGACCAGGGCTAAGCCTGACGCAGGGGTCTTAGAGAGGAACGGAGGCCACAGGGCTCCAGCTCTGGGGTGGAACAGGCCATGGCAGAAGACCTAAACCTTTGGAGTAATTACAGGACTCAGGGACCTGGAGTCTGTAGCAAGACCATCCTCCAAGGCAGGACTGCAGTCAGGCAAGCTGGCAAGCCACCAAGGATAAGGTGTTATCATAATCCTAATTAGCTGCTGATTTACAGTCCCTGATTTCATCATTTTGTGGAGTGCACAAAGAGGACTCCAGGGGAAAAGAGCCTTAGCACAACCCACACTTTCAACACAGAAACTGCGCTGCTAGGATCACATCATCTTTTGGCTCATGGACTTACACAGTGGAGAATAGGAATGTGCTGAAAAAGGAAAGCCCTCTCTACTTCTGAGTAGCCCCTGAAGTCAGGGATGTGACAGGAGCTTCGAGGGGAGTGAAGATTTAAAAAAAGCTAGCTATTTGCTTAAAAAAAGATGAAGAAAATAAATTATAACCATATGTGATCATCTAATCGTGTGAACACTTTGCTGCTGCCATCAGAGATAGAAGTTACAAAGAGGACACTAGTGCACATTGCAACCCTGATAAAAATTATTATAGGGAATAGGAAAAGTGGGTTTCTGTAGGCTTCAGGAAGAAGAACTGGAAGAGAGAGTGAGGAGCTGGTGATAGAAAGGGCAATCTGGGAGTTGGAAGTTACAGCAATGCGATGTTCTGACCTTTCAGGCCTTAGACTTCAAACGAACCTTGGCAAAACAAGACTCTGTGCAGAAGGCCAGGCACGATGGCAGCAGGGTCATGCCACATGAAATGTGAGAAAACTCTACGTCAGAGAAACAAGAAGCAGTGAACTCACTCTGCAGCTGGCCCCATCAGCACAGCTTCCCACCCCAGGGCAAGCTCTGGTGCCTGCCACCATCTCCTGTTCATGGGCACCCATCAGAAGCCTTTGTTCCCCTCTTTGCCACCTTCTTGCCTTGTCCTAACTATATAACCTGTGGTTGGAAAAGAAAAGGTTAGGGTCATTTACCTTTAGTGCCTGTCTCTGAAAGACAAGTAGTTTTCCTGAAGCATACAGATATGGCATCTTATCCATCATCCTGCAGCCAGTAGAACCTTTCAAGCCTGTGTGTCTTCCCTTCAGAAATCCCAGTGAATATGAGATCTGGAGGCTCCACAAAGACGCAGGCACATAGAGCACCTACACCAAAGTCCTCTGCTGCTCTATATCAGTCACCAGAGGCTGAAGAAAGGGTCTCCAAGAAGCTGTTGCTACCACATATTATTGGCTATTTGTAACCACCACAAGCAGCTGTTTAACCCCAAAGGTACAAGAAGTAATAATAAAGTGCTTACAATTGCCTTGGGGATAAATATTCTTGCTATTATCAGTGGGGAAACTGAGGTACACAGCAGCAGGGAGCTGCTTATGGCCACACAGAGAGCGAGCGGACAGAGTCCGAGCTCCTCCACCAACAGTCTCAGCTGCAATCCCCCCTCCAGGCCATGCTGCCTGACACCAGGAAAACACAAGGAGCAGGGCTGCATTTCCACAGCTTACAGGACTATAAATACAGTTCAAGGTTGCGGTGATACAGTAATAATCCACAGGAGTGAAACCAAAGCCATTTATGTGTGTGTGGATAACCGGGGCTGGGAGGTGTGTTTGTAATGCTGCTCTGAGATTTCCTGTCCGTTATACTTAGAGCAAATGCATACTGTGCTGAAGACAAAATACTCTCTTCATGTGGCTGTACTTATCTGGTCCTTTCTCACCTTCCAGACACAGTTTTTCTCCTTTCCCTTCCTGCCACCCACTTCCTCCTTGCCATCAAAATCCTTCTTTCATTCCCACTAGCCTGGGACTACAGGAGCAGCCAGCCAGCAGATTTGCCTTTATGGGAATAGTGCAGAGTCTTTCTGTCTTGGAGAACCAGTGGCATGATACAGACTAGTAGGAGGCAAGCGTAGGAGAAAGGAAAAAACTAAGGGCAGTAAAAGGATAATCTGGTTTCCAGAACACTGCCTGGGAAGTCTCTAAATCATACAGTCTGTGTACACCGAACTGTAACCTGGAATGTGGATAAACACGGCTAACCCTGCCTTCCCTCCAACAGTTTGGAAGTCAGCTGAGAAGACAGGTCACTACCTCTTTTCCCTCATGAACATCCCTCCAGATATGTCCTTCTTGCTTTTCCTGTCTCCCTGCCTGCCTTGCTTTGCTCAAACCACAAGACACAGCTGGAATCAGGTCAGGCTGCTGGGCCAGCACACCTCCCCATTTTTGGCTGATTGTAATCTCACCTTCCTGTGTTTCCAACATACTCATCAATTCTCTTTTCTGTAAACAAGTCAAGGCTTCACTTCTATCCATTCACAGTTTTGGCTTCATGAGCTTCTCTTGTGAATCCTCTCCATGTGTTCTAACATTGGATCGTGTTTAATCCATGTCTGTCCTTCTGACCAGCCTCCCTGGGCAGGAGCCCCAGTTTTGTATCACTGTCCCAGCACAAGCGCTTGGAAACTAGACCCTTCCTTCTGGAGCTGTCTTGGCTTTTCCAGTCTCATTGGCTCAGCTCCTTTCCCTACCACCTGTTGTAGGAACAGCAGCTACACCACAGCACCACAGGCAATGACCCAAGCTGCTTTGTGCCTTTAGAACAGTCAAAGTATGCCCTATTTTGAGGTACTTCCGTGTCCCAAACCCCTGTGTGGTCTGCCTTCTCAGAGTGCTGGCAAATGAGGTCAAAGTCAGTGGGTAACAAAGAGGCTCAGTATCCCTAAGTGGGAAACAGTAGCACCCCAACTGGGGACAGGTCAGACCATGGATCCTCATTCAATTCCCAGGGGAACCAGCTGAAATCTTTAGGTGAAGGTCCTAACTAACCCTGGTCATGTCTAACAAGAAACTCCTACAAGCACAGTTTGTACCAAGTGGTTCAAATGCATCACATTCCTACTCTAATCACTGATTAAAGAGGAGGAAACTGCACATAAATTGTGTTATTGCATGGGCTGGACTTAAACCCCTATCAGTTCATATCTTGTTGCAACCATAAATCTTCTTCAGTGATAGGAAGTTTTTATCAAGAAGTAACCATATATTCCTAATATCTGGCAGCTGGCCTAAAATCCATAGTTTATAAAACTTGTTTTAAAATAAGCCATAAAATTTGTTACATATTATTATTGTAAGTCCCCAGGGTTCAAAATGCACGGAATCCTGAGACTGGCTTAAAAAAGAAAAAGCAATCCAGGGGATTTGAGAAAGAAAAGAATGAAAAGAACCCAACATTTATCCAGTACCAGGTTTCTGAAGCTATAATACACTCTGACTAAATGTTCACGGCGTTTTTTCCCTTGAGCCATGATGAGCTCAAATACTTCTGCGCAGACTTGAGATTTGTACTTTCTCACTTTCTTTTGGGGGCTGCTGAAATAGTATTCTTAGAACTTGCCATCGTAAATGCATGAATTCACTGCACAAACCAAATGAAGTTGGTCATTATGGAGTAAATCCTTTTGCTAATAATGAAACTGAGTACAGTGAGTTATGCCAGAAGTCTGATGCCATTCTGGTTAAGATTAGAACATTATATTGTCCCAGGGATACTAGCAGACATTTGAAGAAGCTGTCATAGTTGGCAGTAAAGCCAGACCTGCCCAATCCAATACATTCTTCAGCTGACGAAATGGACCAAAATGATACAATGGGATCTTCATGGGCATTAGAAGGAGTTGGAAAGGGTGAGGCGATTTGGCAGGTGTAGAAACTAGATTGGGAAAAACAAGATAAATATTTTCCCTGTGAATAATTGTCCACAAAATCTGCAAGTGAGGCAATAAAACCCGGCTTACTGGAATAACTCTGGTCTGTGAGAGAAAGGTCTTTGGTGAAGACGATGCAGAACAAGAAGTGAGAAGAAAGGAGCATCCCATATGAATGCAGCTGTGAGGCAGCACTGTGTGAAGGCAAGATGGCTTTGGGAACACCAGTGTTTGGTGGGCATCATGCTGTCCATATCCTGTTCAGTTCTGGAAGTGAAATAGCACAGCAAACAGCTTCCAGTCATTCCTCTGGGAAAGGCAAGGTATTTGTAGATGGCGTTCCCATTACAAAGGCTATTAATTTTTTATAAATACTTTTGGCTGTAGTCAGACCACCTGCCCTAGGTAGGTGTAACCTAATGTAGTACCCTACTACTTCGGTACCTAAGGTCAAAAAAGGGGCTCACATTGTTTGCTATTCACACTGCCTGGCTCTTGGCACAAAAATTACATTATCTGCTCACATGGTGCCCTCTGTTATTGATTCTGACTATTGTCATGTCAAAATTGACCTCCAAGCCCCCACAACTGGCATCCAAAGATGCATAAAGAGGGAAAAGATTTATATTTGCTGAGAGAAATACTGACTTGCATACCTGCAGTTGTGTCTATAGAACCTTTGGAGCAGCATTTGGCCCTAAGTGATTGGCTGGCGGACGATGCATTTCTAGAAGAACCACAATAAATCTCTTTTCTAGGTTGAAATGATGGTGTGTAGCCCTGTAACCAGTGAAGGCTTTGTAAGCCTTTCTGTGAAGAGTGAATGTTGACACGGGAGTCATGGACAACGCCGAGACGATCAATGTGATCAGGCGAATGCCAATTTATTAGACAAAGTGTCAACGTTATATAGAGATTCTTAGCACGGCTACAGTGATTTGGCAATTGTTGATTGGGCACCTTAACCTTTAACAATGCTAGGATTGGATAACACCGTGCTGGGAACTCGAGCCCCAGAACTTCCCAGCTCCCCCTCTCCTCCGCCTACCTCTGAGTTCTTACAGCTGCTGTTTCTTTTACTCCCTAATCCACGGCCTTTATCTCGACTNCCTCTCCTCCGCCTACCTCTGAGTTCTTACAGATGGTGTTTCTTTTACTCACTAATCCATGGCCTTCAGTTTATCTCGACTCTGTTTCTGTTCTCAGGCAGGCTGCCTTACACCAAGGCCTCTGGATTGCTCACAAAATGTCCGTTGTCAGACAGTCTGTCCACAACTGAAGCCCAAACATAAGGTGAATCTGGCCCAGGTCTATATGGAGTAGGTAGATGTGCTCAGACCTAGGCAAGCAGGAGGTCTGGTCTCAAAGAAAGGAGCACTGTCCTGCAAGTGCAGCTCTACAGAGCACTGTGCATCTTCCCCTTCCGCTCTGTAAGAGCAGCACACAAAGTCATACAAGCAAAAGGAAGGATTTTGTCCCTACAGGAAGCCTTGAAACTTGTGCTGGAAATCTTTCCTGAAGATGACACATTTATGTGCAAGAAGCACCTAAAGGGAATATCACAACCTAGATTTCTTAAGGTATTTACCCATCCATGGGTGCCAGAGGTTTTGGATCTTTGGCCATTCTTAAGATGTTTTACTTTGGTAAGTAATTGATTGAACAAGAGGAATAAAAATACTTACAAATGGCTCTGGTAGACACCAATAGTCCACACACAGCTGAAGGAGGTCACTTGACTATTTTGATTCAAAAACAACAAAACAACCCAAACTCCTAGCCCTGAGACACCCAGTGCCTGCTGATGAGCAAACCATGGAGTGGCCGTATGTACAGCGATGGGACAGGTTCCCCATCCAAGAGTGTGACCCAGCTGTGCCTTGCAGTGAGAGGAACAGCCTGGCCGAGATCCTCTCCTAAGGCCTAGGAGTGGGATGGGTAAGTGTTCCCTGGACTCTCATTACACTGTGGAAGCTGTGGGACTCTCCTGGGCTCAAGGCCAGGATTTTCACAGGGAGCAGAGGGAGCAGGGGGTATGTATACATCTATCTCCTGGACCTGTTCTGAACATCATCCTAACTGATGGCTACAATTTGGTCCCGAGTTACATCCTCTTAGACACTGGTAAGGGCTTCTGGAAGTGCCAGGTTTAAATCAGTGTTTATTATCAAGGGATAACCCTTTCCTTTCTCACAAGGAGGCTGTTAAAAAGGAACTGCAGAGCTGGAGGGTGGTAATGCAGCCACATCTTTCCTTCTCCTTCCTTATCTCTGCCCCTCTTGAGTGCTTTGTTTTGGCAGATGTACGTGGTTCACAGAAATGCTTGTATTTCCTCTGGCCTAGCCCTTACAGGAGTATGCCCAGAGGGAAAGAAAAGCCCCTCCTCACCAAAGCGCCCAGAACTCATGCTTATCCGTGACCTGTATAGACATATTCTCTCTTCAGGGCAACTCAAACACGTAAGAAACTCCACAGTTGTCAACAGCATAACTGGGAGAATAGGGCTACGTAGCATTTAACAGGCTCTCAGACATGTAGGTTATTATTGTGATAATTGTGTCAACCTACAACCCTCCTCGTCTCTGGGGATTTCACTCTATGTATTCAAACGCACCAGCATTTCTGTTACCTAAACCTTGACACACCAGGGCTTATGCATCTGCTGCAAACCTTTATTCTGAAACTAGCTGTGCAGTTCATTCCTCTGCATATGCTTTTAATAATTGAAAAGCAGCTACAATCTCCTCAGCTGAGTGGCATTTGCAGCACATTTGTCCATATTGAGAACTACGTCTGCTTAGTATTTGCAAACCAAGATAAACAGAAACAAAAGAAAGGAAAAACAATTTACAGCTTTCCAATGCACACACGTCCAGCAACATTCTTCTCTACCAGAAAATGCATCACAAACGCACCAGGCCAAGAGCGGCAGATGTGAGGAGCGCCAGCTCTTTGAAATAGTTTATTTTACAACCAATTAGACCAATCGTCTGAAACCAAAAATTCTCTAAGTTGGCAGACACAAAACTTTGCTACTTCCTTTTTTCATTCCCCCTAAATGTACTCACCTATATTTTTATACCACGTAGTAAGCTTATGTGTATGCAGTGAGAGGTTTAGGGAGGAAACTACTACCTATAAGGTCTGCTTGGCCTCTGTAGTTTTCATGCTCTTCCTGTATTGCTCAGGGACATGGGAATGGGGTTGCTTTCTCTCAAAGGCATTTCTAGAAGTGCTCACCCAGTCCCCACACTCTGCAGAGCACTTTGGCGAGGCCCCAGGACTCCAGAATCATAGAATCACACAATCATGGAATGGTTTGGGTTGGAAAGGATCTTACAGTTCATCCAGTTCCAACCCCCTGCCACAGGCAGGAACACCTTCCACTAGACCAAGTTGCTCCAAGCCCCGTCCAACCTGGCCTTGAGCACTGCCAGGGATGGGGCAGCCACAGCTTCTCTGGGCACCCTGTGCCAGTGCCTCAGCACCCTCACAGGGCAGAATTTCTTTGTTGTAGCTCTTCTTCACCCTGCAAGCACCCCCAACCCTCATGAACTCTTGTATTTCTTTGTGTGTTTTTTATCATTTTTTATGTTGTTATCATATAAGAAGGCTGATCACAGAGCAACAGTGTCCCAGAAATTATTCCTCTCTGTTGAACATGGACTGGTGGTAAAGGACAGCAGAAGCAGAACAAGAAGCAGACCGCCATGACCAGCAAAGTGTGAAGCTATCTTGGCTTCTTGGTGGTTGTTAAACTAAGTAAGTTAAGCATCTGCCTATGACAGTTTTACAGAGGGTTTGAAGGTAAAGGGAAAAAGCAGAGGAAGTTCAGGTTAGATATAAGGAAGAAGTGAGGGTGGTGAGGCACTGGAGTGGGTTGCCCAAGGAAGTTGTGAATGCTCCATTCCTGGCAGTGTTTAAGGCCAAGTTGGATGGAGTTTTGGGTGACATGGTTTAGTGTGAGGTGCCCCTGCCCATGGCAGGGGGTTGGAACTTGATGATCTTAAGGTCCTTTCCAACCCTAACTATTCTATGATTCATGTTTCATGCACTTGAAAAATTCCTTCCCAAAACTTTTAAGAGACTTCCTTGAAAATTCAATTAATGGCCAAAGGGCCAAAAAAAGCAGACCCAGAACACGTAGGGACTGACCAGAGAGCCCATGAAGCAGAGACAAGTCTTATGTCTGGTGCAAGTGAGACAGTGAAGTCAGTCGTGAGACAGTGAAGTCAGTCATGAGACAAAAAGATGATGGTCAAAGCAGTGAATGAGGAAAATAAATAATCTTTTTCATATCATTTTGAATAAATTCATTTGCCTTTCTGTTCACACTGCCTTTATTTGGAGGCTTTCTAGAGATGAGTTTTCAGAGCACACTCTCTACACACTCAAATTACAGTGATTGCGAATTACTCCTTTCAGATAGAAATGGTGAATGAAGTGGCTAAGCCACTCTCTATCATATCTGAGACATCATGGCAGTTCAGTGAAGTTCCCACTGACTGGAAAAGGGGAAACATAACCCCCATTTTTAAATAGGGATAAAAGAAAGCTGTGTCCTGGGCTGCATCAAAAGTGATGTGATCAGCAGGTTGAGGAAGGTGATTCTCCCTCTACTCTGCTCTGCTGAGACCCCATCTGCAGTCCTGTTCAGCTCTGGGGCCCTCAACACATGAGGGATGTGGAGCTGTTGGAGTGAGTCCAGAGACCACAAGGATGATCAGAAGGGCTGGAGCACTTCTCCTGTGAAGACAGGCTGAGAAAGTTGGGATTGCTCAGCCTGGAGAAGAGAAGGCTCCAGGGAAAATTTAGAGCAGCTTCTAGTACCTAAAGAGGGGCTACAAGAAATCTGGAGAGGAATTTTTCACAAGGGTATGTAGGGACAGGACAAGGGGGAATGGCTTCAAACTGAAAGAGGGAGATTTAGATTAGACATTAGGAAGAAGCTCTTCCCTTTGAGGGTGCCGAGGCACTGGCACAGGGTGCCCAGAGAAGCTGTGGTTGCCCCATCCCTGGCAGTGCTCAAGGCCAGGCTGGACATAGGGGCTTGGAGCAACCTGCTCTAGTGGAAGGTGTCCCTGCCCGTGGCAGGGGGTTGGAACTGGATGAGTTTTAAGATCCCTTCCAACTCAAACCATTCCATGATTCTGTGATGCTATGATAAGTGCTCATGGCAACTGGTGCTCTGGTTTTACCAGAGTTTCTGACTCGCTCCCTAGACCAGAAACATTCCCAGGAATGCACATCTAGTGTACGTTAGTCACTATTCAGCTAAACAGCAAAACATGCTGTGTATTTAATGAGTTATCCTCAATTTAAGGCCTATAAAGAGTCTACTTTTCCAATAGACCTTTTTTAATTTAGCCCCATTTGCTGAAGATTGCCCATTTAATGCAACACATCATTATGTTTTTATTGTTAGCTTTTTATGAACTGTACCAGATTAGCTGCAGAGAATTTACACTAGATGCCCTAATTAGACCTTTATAGGTAGCCATAATTTTCTTTTCATGTACCCATAAAGACTGATAAATTAATCTGCAGGAACATGAACTCCGTCATCTTTTTTCCCTCTTCACCACTCACTCCTTGTTCTGATAAAGCCCTAATGAACCCACTTGCACAATTCCCTTCTGTTTTGTTTTCCTTTAAAGGCTAATTTCAACTAGACAATTCAACCAACTGCAGTATTTTTCCATATATGATGCCAGAGAATAAGCAGCAAGCATAATCCTTTCTTATATGATTTAATCATTTCCATTCTCAGTAGAAAATGATCCATCAACAATGGCAAACAAAGAGGTGTGATCCACAAAGTTTAACTTTAACTGGATCACTTATTTAACAGAGGGGAAAAGCAGACAAAATAATGAACAATAAACCCTTCACCTGCTAATTATCAGTTAATTAGCAAAAAATGTCAGAGTGGGAATAGAATCTCTCCAAAAACACAGTAGCAACAGAAGGAGTTTTGAATGTGCCTCTCACACAACACAGCACTCTAAAAGGATCCAGCCTGTGATCTAGCAAAAACCATTTTTAAGCAGCAAAATCTTTCAAACATCCTTAAATATATGCTTAAAACATTCCTAACTAGAAATTAATTTGGGGGTGAGAACTGGATAGGGATGTTTTGCTTTAGATTACAGTCTCCCCACCTGATTGTTGCAGGATCACCACTCGGTATTTTTTACCTTTCTCAAGACAGAAATCAGTGAAGACAAACAACATGGTTTATTCATTAGTGCTGGCACCCACTTGCAAGCTGAAGACCATACCTTTTGCAGCAGTAAGTCCTTATCAATGGCTTATCTTCTTAAATATTGGCTCAGATTCAACAATTGTAGAAGGAGTCATGGACTGCATTCATACCTGCAAAATGGGTAACTGCACTCCTAAACACACATACAATTTCCTCCTTGGGTATTGAATTGAAAGAAGCTACACCAGCAGTATCAGCTATCAGCTGCAAATGTGGAAGCAGCATGCTTGCTAATGAACTACTCAAGATACATCAGGTAAAAAATTGACTTTGGGTTATTAAATGAATGAAAACAATATTAGTGGTCTCCATTTATGGAATGTGGTGCTTAAGAGGCCTTGGTTACGTTTCAAAAAGGGCATTACGCTGAAATGTCTGCTGTAGTACAATATACCAAATGCTAAGGAGGAAAAATGCAGTGTTAAAAACCCCAGGGATGGGGAGGATTCACCACAGACAGAACCAACAGTGAGTGGTGAAAGAGCTGAGTCACTGCTGATGCTCTGTGGGATTACAGTGTGTGGTGGATGAGGCCCTCATGAGCCCTGGAACCAGAAAGTCCCACTACAAAGCTGTCCTTAACACAGGGCATTGTAGTTTTCTTTGGCCTCCTCTTTTACTACAGTGGGATATTTTTTGCTTGGTTTTCTAAGGAAAAGAAGCATATGTACTCCATGTACACTTGTATGTGAATCATAGAACTGTTTAGGTTGGAAAAGACCTTTAAGATCCTTGAGTCCAACCATAAACCTAGCACTGCCAAATCCACCACAAAACCATGTCTTAAGTGCCACATCTACACGTCTTTTAAATACCTCCAGGGATGGTGACTCCACCACTGCCCTGGGCAGCCTGCTCCAATGCTTAACAACCCTTTTGGGGAAGAATTTTTTCCTAATATCCAATCTTAACCTCCCCTGGTACAACTTAAGACCATTTCCTCTTGTCCTAATGCTTGCTACTTGGGAGAAGAGACGGATCCCCACCTCACTACAGCCTCCTTTCAAGTAGTTGTAGAGAGCAATAAGGTTCCCCCTGAGCCTTCTCTTCTCCAGGCTGAACAATGCCAGTTCTCTCAGCTGAAGTTCCCTGGACCCCCTTCACCACCTCAATGTCTCTTTTGTAGTGAAAGGCCCAGAATGAACACAGGATTCAAGGTGGGGCCTCTCCAGATCAGTGCCCCAGCACTGCTAGCTATGCTATTTCTGATACAGGTCAGGATGCTGTTGGCCTTCTTGGCCACCTGGGCATAAGCTGTTCACATTCAGCTCCATCAGTCAGCACCTCCAGGTCCTTTTCCACTGAGCAGCTTTCCAGCTACTCTTTCCCAAGCCTGTAGCGTTGCATGGGGTTGTTGTGATCTTAGTACAGGACCCAGCACTGAGCCTTGTTGAACCTCATCCCATTGCCTTGGCCAGGTGCTTCTGTAGACCCTTCCTACCCTCTAGCAGATCAACACTCCCACCCAACTTGGTGTCATCTGTGAACTTACTGAGGGTGCTCTCAATCCCTTCATCCAGATTGTTGACAAAGATACTAAACAGAATTGGCCTCACCACTTGTGACCAGCCACCAGCTTGATTTAACTCCATTGACCCCCTTTGGGCCTGGCCATCCAGCCAGATTTTTACACATCCAAATCATGAGCAGACAGTTTCTCCAGGAAAATGTTGTAGGAAATGGTGTCAAAAGTTTTACTAAAGTCTGGGTAGACAACATACACAGCCTTTCCTTCATCCACTAAGTGGGTTACCTTGTTAAGGAAGTCACTCACTTGTTACCATACATTGGGTTAGTCAAGAATACTTGCATCTGCTAGCCTTAACCCCACATATTTGCTGGCCAATTTTAACCAAACTTTGCGATTTAAATGAATCTGAAAATATTTTAGGTAACTACCTGGGTATTGTCAATAGACAAACAGATAGAGAAAGCAGCAGTGTATTGATGATCCCCCCGAGGCAAAGCTGCAGGATGACTGGTTCCTTAGTAGACATCAGTGAATCCACTCAAGGCAATCAGGACTCACTTATTTAGAGCCTATGGAACAACTGGATGTGTTTCAAGGGGATATTGCTCCCACAGTGACTGTCTCAGTGTAAATCTGGCAGTACAAGGTGACATTAGGACCCAAGTCCACCCCACTGTCAGGTGCCTCAATAGGAAACACCCAACTGGCCTCTAGATCCATGAATCAATTGCCCTTCCTGCCTTTGCCCCTCTTCCACCTCTCTTCTGACCCCATGCTGAGGAGGAAGAGGTGCCTGACACCATACCGGGGCTCTCATGCATCACACTGTGTCTTCAGGCTCATTTCCAACAGCTCTCAGCAGATCTGCTTTTTCCCTGTGCTAAGCAACCACCACCTCAACTGTTAGCAACACAGCAAAATTCAAACATCCCAGATTTTGCAATCACATATTAAGCAATCTTGGTCCTTATTTGTGCGTGTTTATTAACTTCTGATATTTTTTTATCCAAAACAACAAAGATAAACAGGAATAACAAGAAAAAGTACATAAAGAAGGGGGTGAGAGTAGAAAACAGTTCAAACTTCTAGATATAATCGATCCAAGAGTGTAATGAATTTTATACTGAGTACTAGTCTTGCCAGCCTCGTTTAATTACAGGGCCATATACATAACCCCATCAAATTAAGTAATCAGGGACACACTTTGGCTCCAGGACTTAGCCAGTATCTTTTGACTACATTGGGGGAAAGAATATTAGGCCTTTGGAACAGTGATAGCCTGTGTGTGATTTTTCCCATTATTACTGGCAAGCACTCAGGATGTGTTTTTGCAAATGCACGGTTCACCAAAGAAATCTGAAAGGCCTGTCGGGCTCTCAGCAAGAAAAATGCTCCTTACCTCAATCAATGGGTAATTCTGAAGAGGGTTTGCTCAAGTGAGTATATGTTCCCAGTAAATAAAATGTTTTAGTAGCGCTTGCATGCATGGCAGCAATGACAGGTCTACCATGTGTTGTGGACGAACACTGGCATCACAGTGAATAGCATCATCTACCAGGTGCTGACACTGTGTGTGTTACAGGGCTCCCAGAGGGAGAGCCATGTCCTCTGCTACTATCACCTGCCTTTGTTTAAACCCTGGAACTGAAAAATGCCAACCTAACAAAGAATAGTTACTGCTGCCCTCAAAGCCTGGTATGGCTTTTTAATACCTGATGCACCACAACCCTGTGTTCAATCCTGCCCAGGTCCCACCCAAACTGTGTGTACAGAGTCCTCTTTGGGCTGGCCATAGACGTTTAGAGGCAGGGGTCCAACAGGAGAAGTTTGGCTCACAGCCTTCTTTAGAACTGAGCCATGTAAGTGAGTCACTATAGCAGCAATTCACACCCTACCTGTTTCCCCAGGGACCACTACTGCCTAGCCATGACAGTGAATTATGCTGCTCAAAAGGAGCGTTTACACAGTCTTTAGGAAATACCATAACTCTGGAAGGTGCAAAGAGGGCTTCTTAGGAAGTACAAAAGCCCCAGGAGCTCAGCACCATCCCTGAAGGGACTGAATGTTCATGACCTTTTGGTCAAGTCGATGTTGTGGTCAACTTGAGTATTTTCAGTGCATACCAAAAAGCATTACAATTCAACTTTAGGGATTACATGGGATCTGCTCAATGCCCCTGCTGCTCAGCAGGAGCAAAGTAAAAGTGTGGCCCATATATTTGTAAAGCAGGATGTGTCCTATATATTTTACAAATTTAAGACATTGCTTTAAAGAGCGAAAGCTTTTTCTGTCAGAAATCATTCAATAGCATTGGAAACATCAGCAGTATCCCCAACGCAACAGCACCACTCCCCAAGCATTCAAAAATCATGAGTCAGATGCCCCCTCCAAAAGAAAAATCACACAATTGGCTTCAAAACATGCACATAGAAATGTAATCGATTCCAAATATGGTTTTGGATTTCTGAGGATATAACTGGGGTCATGTTTCAACCATTCCTCTGACACCAAAAGCACTAGAAATTTTCTTTGTTTTTCAAGTAAGAGCTGAGAGATTCTCTCATAATCCATTGTTTCTAGGAGCTGGGGTTTTAAGCAAAACAGCAAACACTGGCTCATGATAAAATCACAGAGCTGGCAACACCGCTAGTGTGATACTTTTCTCCTACCATTAAAAGCCTGGCAAGGAAGGAAAAAACCACTGAGTTGCTCATAAGACTCTAAACAAACTCTCTTTTTTGCATAAAAAGCACCTTTTCTTTAACTCCTGCTCTGTGCATTAAATTTGACAGGGATCATACTTGTTTTATTAAACCATCATTTCTCACCAGCAGTCATCTACAGCAAGGACTGCACTGGAGACGTGTGAAGACTTCAACGCCCTGCTGGAGATATCACTGGGATGTGAGGGCATTCAGGCTTAAGACACTGAGATAAATCCTGAGCACAAGACATGCCATGCGGCCAAAGAAGAAGGTGGATATGTATGCTTGCACCAGACAAATCAGCCCTAGGGTGGCCTCTGCCTATGGCCAACAGCAGCTCAGACAGGGAGCTCCAGGCCATTGCCTCCACACAGCCTCCAGTGTGACACAAAGAGGACCGTGCTGTGCCTTGTGACTGCCTCCTGTCCCTTTGGATGTCACAGAACTTGTCTGGCCATGCATGATGGCATGCTGAGCCATGGAGCAGGCTCAGGCTGGTGAGATCTCAGAAGCCTGGATAATATGTTCTGGCTCAGATCAAGCCTTATACACGAGCTTGCTGTCAGTATGGAGAGGAAACTTCAAGGGCTGCCTCAGGACCTGTTTAATTTATATCACAGAAGTACCCCAAAAGCTTTTACCTCTGTCTTAAGTGGTCATATTTGTCTTTCTCCTCCTCTGGCAAACACTAAGGAGTTGGGCACGTTTCACCTATTTATAGAGCTCAAGGCAGGAGCTCATCACCCTAAACTATTTTTTGTTTTATTCAATGGACAAGAGTAAGCATTTCTAAGTTACCATTTTTCTGACCTATTTTGGGTATTCACTGATCAGATCCTAGCCAAGGTGTTCTTATTTCTCTCCACAGGACACAGTGGGATCCAAGGAGATCAGCTCTGCTGTGGACAGATGTGTTTTGGAGGAGGGCACTGGAGGACTCAGTAAATGCATGTACAGTAAGACCTCCTTATTTAAGCCAAACCTCCTACAAGGTTTTATGATAGGACTGACACCTGCCTTATTAAGGAACAAGGAGAGATAGCCATTTCGCACATCAGCATTCAAATCCCACAGTCACTCCCTAACCACAGGGAAAGCCAAGCCTGTAACCACCAACAAAGCATGTTTTGCATCCAGCTCAGATATAAACTGTTCCTCTGCTCAAGAAAACAGCACTATGACTGAAATGTCATTTAGAGCTTCATATGTCTCCTCTTGGACTCTTTGGACAACATGACAACCACTGTCCCCAGCCAGTTTTAATGAGAGTTGACTAAAGCCAGTGAGAATTTGGTCACAGCTGTGTGAATTATGGGCCCATAGTTTTTTCCTGATGAAAAGACAAAGACATTTTTGATCACAGCCTCTTTTCCTTGCTGTCCTGGGTATTTTGTTAAGGTCTGCATGAGTTCTCTACATAAATAAGTAACCTCCATCACACCTGGGTGGACTGAGTGGCTATAGCACAACAGTTCTCACTACACCTCCCAAAAGTGACTCCTGTCTAATATGATCGCATGTAACAGAACTGAGCTCCATTGTCAATAGTCACTGGGAGCAAAGGTTTTGAAGATACATTTGGAATTTAGGAGACACAACACACTCTAGAATATAACCCTGCCTCCCTCAGCACCTCAGCCCCTTTCAGGTCTAGGTTCAAACACAATAGTCAGCTCAGATGTAGAGAGTAAATAATGATTCTGATGAAGCCAAAACCAGAATCTGTGTCACCAGGAAGATCAAAATATGGATACTCCTGTTTCCCTGAGAGAGGGAGCTGACACAATGCTCGCTGAGAGCACTGAGCCAGGCTTTGAATGAAAGGCAGTTGTTGTTCTGAATCCCCTAACACCGGGCTCGACCACAGTGCCGACTGCCCTGCTCAGCAGCTTCATAAGGCATGCAGGGAATGTGGTAATGGACTGACTAAACTGCTTGCAATTTTTTTAAAGTCAATTTAAAATGGGAAGGAAGTGAAAGACCAAAGGAAAGCAAGCACAGAGCTGCTTTTTGGTCCTGGAGTGGTTGTAGTAATCTTTTATATCTAGCCGCTCTTCACAGTAAAATAATGAAAACGATGTCAAGACATAATAATTTGCTAAACATGAAGAGGGAAAAGGAAACCCCAGTAATAGGCAGTATAGATTTAAAATGTTTCCCATTCTGTTAAAACACACACTATCACCAATGGATAAAATCTTAAAGGAGAAGTAATTCAGTATGCCAGAATAGGGGCACTGTGATGTGGTTTGAAAGCTGGATGAAGGTTCATAACCAAAGGCTAATGTTCATGTAAATGTAATGAGTTCTGCCCTGTGAGGCAATGCATGAATCAGTGTATTAAGGTGGATTATTTTTTTCTTTAGTAGTTATTAATGAACTGAAAGAAGAAATACACAGTTCAGGAATGAAATCCTGCTAACAGAACTGGAGAAACTGCAAGAAACAATGAGAAAAGGAACGCTGTAAACAGAAAGAAACCTGAAGTTAGAAAGTGTAAGAAGCTGCAATTTAATTAGGGCACAAAAATGGCAAGTTTTTGCCCATGGAAAATAATTACTTGGCTTACACACACTCAGCACCATGGAGTCCAAGTGCAGATTCTGAGAAGCTGAGAGTACAGAGGAAAAGCAGATGAGTGCCATAAACACGCACACCCGCAGCCTCAGAGCCACACTCTCGGCTCCAGCTCCTTTTTACAGGAGGTTACCTCTGTTGTCCTGAGAAATCAGTCCCACGGCACAGCATTACTAACCAGAGGAAAGTGCATTGTCCCAATGGACATGGCCCAGGGAGCATGGACACACAGAATGGTTTCAAGTGGCTGAATCGCCCCAATCCTGTGTGCCTGGAGGGACATCCTTGGCTGCAAGCAAGCTGACAGGGCTGCCCTGCCCAGCGCTGGCATGCAGTGGGTTTGATAGGGCTCAGCACATTCAGCTCCAGCCCTGAAGGCTTTTGATGGTCCATAAGGTGATGATATGCTGGAGAGAAGGCAGGGTTGGAGGGATGGGGGCTGTTCATCCCTTGGCAAGCTCAGGATGAGGAAAGGGGATTGTGCCCAGGAGGCAAGACAGTGTGGAAACTGAATTGCTGCATGGAGAACCTGGCAAGAAATAAGTGTGAAAAGTTAACATGGATGCCTCTCCTGTTTAAGTTTGAACCCGTTCCCTCTTGTCCTGCCACTACAGTCCCTAATGAAGAGTCCCTCCCCAGCATCCCTATAGGCCCCCTTCAGATACTGCAAGGCTGCTATGTCCATGCAGCNGATGCCTCTCCTGTTTAAGTTTGAACCCGTTCCCTCTTGTCCTGCCACTACAGTCCCTAATGAAGAGTCCCTCCCCAGCATCCCTATAGGCCCCCTTCAGATACTGCAAGGCTGCTATGAGGTCTCCACGCAGCCTTCTCTTCTCCAGGCTGAACAGCCCCAGCTTTCTCAGCCTGTCTTCGTATGGGAGATGCTCCAGTCCCTGGAATGGGTTGCCCAGGGAGGTTGTGAGTGCTCCATCCCTGGCAGTGTGCAAGGCCAGGCTGGACAAAGCCTTTTGTGGCATGGTTTAGTGTGAGTTGTCCCTGCCTATGGCAGGGGGGTTGGAACTAGAGGATCTTAAGGTCCTTTCCAACCCTAACTCTTCTATGATTCTATGATAACAACCTGCAAATGCTTAAAGGGTGTAAAAAACAATCAGAAAGGCGAAGAATTTATGACCCACTTTCTACAAAGTACTCAGCTTCTTTTAGCTATTTACATCTGCCAGTGCCTGGTACTAGCAAAGAAATGGGAGCTGAGCCCTTCTGAAAACCAGTTACATAAACTCAATGAGAAACTGAAACACGAATTACATCAATGGCGCATCTCAGAAAAAGACACCCTGATGCTGTGATGCTGTGGGACGGCATCCTAAGGGATGTTTCATCGCTTCGGTCTTTCTAAAGTGGACTGAAGCAACCATTAACACCAGTCCTGCAGGGAATCTGTGCTTCTGGAGGGAAGGAGGCAAAGCTGTTTGCACCAGCAGGTGTTTTCCTCGTCAGCCATGAACTTTTAATTACGCAGCATGGGTTCACTTTTGGGCATGCTACAGGAAAAGAGCACTTTGAGCCCAAACCCATAGCTCCCCAGCCTCCCTCCTCAGCTCTCACCCATTTGCAAACAATTGCGAAGGTGGAAGAATTCAGCGAACAGATGTAGCCTGCCCCCCTAGTCCCATCTGTTCACATCAGAAACCACCACGCAATCTGGCAGGGAGAGCTCTCTCTGCTCAAGATAGATGCTGGCCTGGGCTGGGAAGGGACAGGGAAGGGGGATGCCGGGTGGTGGTCGTGGGTCAGACCACAGGGGCCCTGCCAGCACTGCGTGGGAAGGTTGCACAGCATCTGCCAGTGCCACGTCTGGCTCAAGTCGGATTGAAATCATCCAGCAACGTCTGTCAGAACACAGAGAACCTGTGTGAAGCTTTCTGCATCCCCGTGTGCACATCTTCACCGCCACAGCAAGGAGGAAGTGTCTCTCGCTCCCCAGCCAGCCAGAGGAGGCTTGTGAATCTGGGGCTGTAGGCATGAGAGGATGTACCAATACAGTGTTGAAGAGAAGGCTGAAGGAAATGGGTGTTCGAAGGTGCAGGCGTGAATGGCAGGGGAATAGGGACTGCTAAATGTCTGGATGTTTGCTTTCCTGATGTACTAACCATTAATCACAGTTCTTGGCACCCTTGAACAGGTTAAAATCCCAGTGATTTGGGAGTCTCAGTGGCAAGCTTAGATCCTGTGCATCTAGCAGTCTCTGCTTCTCCTCTAGAAGCCTGACTATAGCCGTGGCCCTGTCACCCTTTCCCTTCTTCACCACCAGCTCCTCCTGCAGCCTTTCTACTCACCTGGAGCTGCTCCAGGCTGCTCGGGAGCACAGGAGGCAGTGGCAAGGTGATGGAGCTGTGGTGTGACAGCCACCCTTAACGCTGCCAGCTCATGCTCCTCCCAAGCCTCCTCCTTCTCCATCTGTGGAAACAGGCTGACAGCACCTTGCTCCTTCAAAGGGTGTTGCAAAGATGTAGATCCATGAAGCGCTGAGCTAGTGCATCTTTAGGCTAGTGTCTGGGCTGTGAAGTAGCCACAGCACTGCCCTAACTAAGCCTTCTGCAGGTTCTCCCTATGGCAGGAGTAAAACCAGCAGCCAAGGTGCAGTGCTAATGATGAGAAATGTACATAGCCTGATTCAAGTAAATACAGACATACAACATCAATGAAGAATAGCAGAGCTGTTCCTCCCCCATTGCTGGTGTAATTCAGCAGTTCATGTGTGAGATCACAAAACATTAATGGGAACAGGCAAATATGCCATAATGCTCTTCTACTGATAGCCGAGGTGCAGACTATTTTTAATCCAGATTTTTTTGTTGTTAATAGATTTTCTTGGTGTTTGGGGGTGCTTAATATCCTCTGGGAAAGATAAACATCAGTGATTATTTTAGGCCTGTATGACCTTGCTGAGGAGTAACATGACTCCGTGCAGGGCTGAGAGCAGACTTGGCAGAGCCTAGTTGTAAGGAAGTCTTCTATTGTGCAGACTTGCTTTGCTGTGAAGCAATATGTTTTTCTGTGTTGCAGAGGGGAGCTCAGAGAAAACGGCTCAGCCTGCACCAAACTCTTGCAGAAAAGGACTGACTCATTTTCAGAAAGTCAAACAGGATCTCAGGAGGAAGTAATAACTGGCCTTCAGAGCCGAACGCTTTAAACCCCTGCTCTTGCTCACCCTCGCAATGGCAAAGGAAGAAGACAGCAAACGGCAGTGGGAAACAAGGCACATTCTGTTCCATCCCAATCAGTCTCTGATTGATGGCAGATTTCACTACATCTCTGTAAAATGCCCACCCTGACATCCCCGGCGATGTTCTCTTTCAAACTAACAAAGCAGCGTTTCAAATGCTTGATCACGTCTTGGTTGGCCAACAGCAGAGCCCCTTTCTTGAACAGAGAGATTTGTTGTAGCAGAGACTGGAGTAAGCCACAATAGCTGTAAATCTGCATGTGCTTCCCTGCACAGCCCTGCTGCACCTGCAGATGAACTCTCAGTTTTGAAGCCGAGGCAAACAGCCCTCGCAATAAATGAGTTTATTATCTATCACTTGTCCAAACTACTGCGGGTCACTCGAGTCACCAATGGAGTTATGAACAGGGGACAGGTTATAACCAAAGCAGCGCAATGCAGTTATTTCTAATGCTAGACGATTGCTCCTTTTAAATCCTCCGCAATTTTGTCAGGGAGGCCCAGGGCACTGTAGTGGTCTGATCTCTTCTCCTTTCCCTCACACTCATGGGTAGCTATACGTGCCCTGCACACCTGTACCGTGAAGTCCTACACAACATCCCTTTCCAGCTGCTGCACCCAGCCCTGAACAAAAGGTCACCCACTGGGGTATATGAGCACAGATGTGAGCCATCCTAACTGTGCTCAGCTTTCAGCACAGCCCCAGATCCTTTTTGGATCAATTTAAGATTGTACTTTTGGGCTGAGGGCCTTTTTTAAGGCAGTCTAAAGAAATGCAGGACTGGTGTAGCTCTCCCTGAATTCAACAGAGTCTCTGCAATAAGCTGAGTGAAGAATGTGGCAGAATCTCAAGCACTTCGGTTTACACATGGGTCAACCTCTAAGTAAAAGCACTGCCAAGTAGTACAGAGAAGTTCCCAGGCACCCAGGAGCCTCCAGGATATCCACTTCGAGAGCTTATCTTTGATATCTTCTCCCCATTACAGGGATTTAGGTGATCTCAAGGAGGCAGAAACCTGCCTTACTCAGCTCTGGAGATGGCCAGGAGAAGGAAGGTGAGCTCCTGCAGCTGTGCTGACGTGTAGCATGAGTTATTCTGCCTCCACAGACCTGCTGTTTGGCTGGGGCTGGGGTAAAGAAACACTGCAGGAATTCACAGCCCTTGCAGAAGTCTGTAGTAGCCACTGGAGCAGGAAGGCTCTGTTAGGGGAGGCTGGGAAACATGGGTATCTCCTCATCCTTCATCTCCACAGCCTGTCCACACTACTGCCAGCACCCCTGGTTGCCCCCTGTAATTAGCCTTTGCCTAACCACGACATTTCCTTCTCACTTGGCTAGCCTGCAATGCTGCTAGGCAGAAGAAGATAAGACTTCAGGGAGAAGACATCACTAAAAGAAATAGGGAAGATTCCAGTGTGTACAGGGGAAGCTTTGTACACTGCTGCCTAATACAAAAATGCATTAGGATAAGGATGCAGTTATGTTTGAAATGAGTTTACAGCTTCAGCCAAACTTCCCCTCTGCCCTGAAGCTCAGGCAAGTCCAGTGCAGAATGAATCCCCTGGGGCCAGAGGAAGGAATGCATAGTGGTTTCCTTCCCTTTTCTGTCCACCTCACCACAGTTCTGCCAGCTTTCCTTCCCTGATGCTTGCAGAGCAACATAAGCACCAGTGACACCCGTATCTGGGGGCCTGGAAATGGTACAAGCTAACAGAGCTAGACTTGCTGTTGGCTATTTCCTTAACTGTGCCTGGCTTAATGGCTATTAAGACCACTTTTTCCCTTGGGGAAGGAAAATAAAGCAGGAGCTCTAGAAGCTGACTTCCCAAATTTCTCTTGACACCACAGCATGCATGACCCCAGAAACTGCTGCTGCAGTTTATACCAGACACCTCCTCTCTGGCTAGTGGAGGAAAAGGTGAGAAATGTTAAGGCCCTTAAAGAAGGAAACATCAGTAGCTGTTTGGATGGAGCAGCATACAAAAGAACGTGTTTTCAAGATGTGGTTCATTTTAAGGATGACTCCCTGAAAGATAAACAATTTTGCAGATACTTTCACTGTGCAGTCAGCCGAAGCTTTTCCTTTGGAAGACAGCGGTAGAACTGGGTCCAAGTGTCAGCGAGAAGCCCAGCCTCCATCCTCATCAAATATTAAAAACAATCCCTTCATTTCCTAAGACCTCACTGCTTTTAGATTCATCTGCATCTGTCGTCCCCTTGGCTGCTGTTGCTGAAAAGACTTGGAACAAACTCCTGGAGTAAACCGGTGCGTATCTCAGCTGATGTGAGCAGAGCTGCACCGGTTTGCAGCAGTGTCCCCAGCCACACGAGAATCAGGAAGCTGAGGTTACATAAAGGGATATTTGCACTACAGGAATGAATGACAGCGCAGTTTCAGTTTCCTGTGTGAATACATTTCTTGTATCCCTCACTTGTGGCCTTGCTCAGACGCTGCATCCCAAGCACAGCATGCTGTGAGGAAAGATTAAAGAGGTTGCAGAGCTCATTAATCTGGAGTGTCCCTGAATACGCAGCTACTACAACTCTGTGGGGAGGGCACGAATTTCTGTACTAAACCTGCAGTGCCACAAAACAGCAAAGAGGGGGGAAAAAGGCAGGATAAAAGTAACTTCTTTTAAGCAGATGATTAGCTTCAAAGCAACAACTCCCTGGGTAAGATTTCTGCTGGTGGAAGCTGTCACAGTTCCATCAAGCCCAATTATTTACACCAGTTGATTTGCCCTGCTGTATTTGGAACACAAGGTTAGTCCACTTCTTGTTGCAGCACTGGTAAGCTTCTTGAGACATCACAGCCACCAAGTAACTGGAAAATCAGCTCCCAGGATAAATCCTGCTAAATGCAGTGAGATACAGGGAGGAGGCCATGGGATCACTGGTGAACCATGGTGTTATCTAATCTTTAGCCCTTATCTAGACCATAATGAAATAAATAGGAGTTTTCTGCCACCTCCCATGTTGGCAAGATCTGTCCCTAGCTTCTCAGCTAGAGCTCCCAGCTCCACCACAGACTACTGCAAGCCAGCCTAACATCAGACGGCACCCAGGCAGCCTTCTACCTTTGGAAGTAACCAGGTAATGCTGTCAGCTGCAGTGCATAGGAGTCTCCTGTTGTGGGAGGTTTTGCAGGACTCACCTCCTAAGCATGATCACAGGAGGACTGCAAGCACCAGGTTTGTCACTGACTGCTGAAGAGCCAAGATTTCCCTGTGTGTTCCCTGACCAAATCCTATAGAAAGCAATTTTGCTTTCTCCTGCTCTTACATAAATCAGAGCTTTGCAAGATGACAACTTATGATGAACATTTTTGACACCTTTCCGTGAGAAATGTGTGTTAAAATAGCATTCCTAGATGCATCTATTGTAACACTGAACAGTCAGATAGGAAATTCTGATTTAAGAAAAGAAAATCAGAACCTTACCACCACAAAAGTTCTTTCCTATAGAAAACAGATTGTTTTAAACATCCAGAAGCCCTGAAAGCAAGAAGAGGCTAAACCAAAACCCTGCCATTTCCCACCTGCTCCAATACATTTTGGGAAGATGAACGGCATGTGCTTCTATCTCAGTTAGACACAACACGACAACATGGCATGGCAACCAGGGTTGTAGAGAAAAGTAGCACTTCCAACAAATAAAACCATACAGCTGTGATTTAATACTTCAGAATAACCCTGATGACCTATAGCTCTTTCCTGTGCGTTCAGAGTGTGGTGAGAAGACAGCGGCTAACCAGGGATTCGGGCAGAGCCCGAATTCTGGATGAGCCCTGTGGCCCCGGTTACTCCTTCTCTAATGTGAGAGTAATGGGATTGGCTGCTTTAGTAAATTGTGTTGAGATCTGCCCATAGGAAGTGACTTGTAGAAAGCAGGCATCACTATTAATTCTACCTCCCCGGAATAATGGCACTATTCCAGCTCTGGGAAGCTCAAATGCAGTTACTTTTTGCCGGCCCTGACTGGGCCTTGATTCATTTTTTTCCCTGTTTACTCTATGTAGTTACTTTTTGCACTTCATTCAGGATAGATAATGAGAACAGTATAGTCTGCTTCCACTTTTGTTTCTGGAACAGATAAAAGATTTTAATGGACTCGAACTCAGCAGAGCTCTAAATGCTCCTTTCTGTACAGATACAGCCAATTAAATGGCCCTGTTGGCTTCCAGGAGGATTACTTGAGATCTCATTATTTGCAGTGCTCTGAATTCAGCCCTTAGACGAGAGTGGACATGTTCTGCCAAAGAAAGGAAAAGAAAAAAAAGTGGAAAATAGCAAAGGGGTTTTTTTTACATCTCCTGTATTTAATGCAATCAGCCTCAGCAAAGTGCACTGCGTTCCTCCTTGTTAAAGCAGTCCTGTCCTTTTCTTCTCTCCCTGCCTTGGAATTGCTACAGAGGGATAAAGTCCTGCATGGCTCACTCACTCACACAGTTGTAATAAGTCAGAGCAGGTTGGCTTCCTGCCCAACAAAACACAAACTCCCCTGAAGTCTCCAGCTTTTCCATGGCAACACCACAGTCATCAACACAGCAAACAATCGCTCCAACCTCTTCCACTTCTCCCCTCTTAGCACGGGGAAGGATAGCACTGCACCCAGCCCATGGACCTGTGCTAATTGCTGGGCATGAAAGGAGACAGTGACGGAGATGCCTTACCCTCTGCAACAGTTTTAGGTGAGATCAAAAAGAAGAAAAGGCACTGAAACACTCAATTCTTAAGGTACTTTTGCTTAAAGGAAGAGGTTGTTGCTGTGTGTACAAGACATGAAACACCAAAAAGTGTAAGCGGCTTGAGGGGGTGCAAACAGCACGACAAATGGGAGTCCAACACTGAGTAGAGTGCCTTAGCTCAAGAGAACCACTCCAAGGTGTCTGAACCTTGCTGTGATTATCCCTGTGTGCTTCTGGCTTTCAGAGGCTAACAGCAGACTGATGGCTCTGCACATAGGATTGCTCCCCAGCTCTGTGTTATGAGTAGCACTGCTCCTGATCTTCATGTGGAGGGAGCAGTTACAGCCTGATCTGCTACTGCTTTTCATTGGTGTCCTTCACACCTGGCCAAATAAAGACCAACACCAGGACTGAACACCACCATCCTCATCTGGTAGCGTTTTACTCTCACTTTGAATAGGTACATAAGACCTCACAAGCTGCGAGGCAATAGAAAATGAGACCCAGAAGGCCCCAAAATATCTTACTTAAACTAACAGCTAGTGGTTTTCAAGGTGTGGTCTGCAGTCCCATGAGGGTCTGAGGACTACTTCTGAAGGGCCTGTGAAAGCTAAGCAAGAAAAGCAAACCAATTGCCACAAGGCTTAAATTAGCTGTAAATGAACCATCGTATGCATTGGAGAACTTTCAATTTGTAAAAGATTGACAGGTATGTCCACAGGCTTTACATTCCCCTGTAGACATGGCAAGAACCTGCTCTGTGCAAGGAAAGCTACCTTGGTTTTGGTTAATTTGAGGGTACATGTGACAGTGTGGATAACGGTATGGGCAGTTCTCTGCTATTAAACCTCACCAGTGTAAACTCAAGAGTGGATATAGTTTTTCTGGCATAAGCAATATTATAATTTCTTTGGACTATCATTCTGCTTGTTTAGTTTTAAGGCCCTTATTAAGGTAAAAAAGCTTTGTAGGCTGGAAGCGCCATAGCCCTTGTGGACAAAATAGAATTCTGAAGGTAAACTGACCCCAAAACAGCCATTTCCAATTCAAATCCTGGTGCAAAAGAATGTTCTTCAGGCTTTACAAAATTATTTAGCTATTTTTATAATATTAAAAAAAAATAATTTTTCTGGAATAAGTTCAAAATGGAAATAATACACCAAGTATTCAGGCTTAAATGGAGGCTTAGGTAGCACTTATGCTTTCAGCATGCCTGGCCTTGTAGTAAGCCTGCCTGGAGGTATGAATCTGCTGCTGGAGCAGTGACCTGAGGGTGTCAGTCTCCAAAGCAAAATGCCACCACCGTTGGTCTCTCTTTACTGGCACATGTCACTGAGGCACTCTAGGCCATGGTCCCTCCTACAGGGGGTCTGCAGTTTGCCTTGGTCCAGTACAACTTGTTGGAGAATGTATCCATCCTTTGGGGTGAATGGTGCAAACAAGAGCCATGGGCAGGATTTTGGTGAACTAACAGCACTTGAGTTACATAGGTTTCAATCCAAGTTAGTGCAGAACTGCTCTAAACCATGCCTTCAAGATGAACTTGTTCAAACCTGCATTAGATATTTTGGTGTGGATAGTAACTAGCTTAAGGATGAGCTTTCTACACAACAGACACATACAGCTCTGGTAGGATTTGCAGCAACTAACACAAAGCTGGATACCCTAACACCGAGTTTCACTCTCATTGACATCAACAGTGCTTTGAACGATGCCAACAGTGTGACAAGGTCCTGCTGATGATGCGTTTGGTGCCATTTTCAGCTTGCTTCACTCTGCCACTGACCCTGCCTGCTGGGTTACATCTGCGGATGTTCAATGCCATTTTAAGACTGCTTCACCCCAGCTACCGGGTTACATCTGCACAGTACAGGTGCCAAAATATAACCCGCTGGTCAGTGTGTGTTATTCATTCATTTCTGTGGCTCGTCCACAGAGGAAATGAGCCTCTCAGCTACTACCCTAAAAAAGCTGGTTCTTCAGCCCACGCTATGATGGCTTGTAAATTTAATTCTAGAGGTCTCTGACCTCTAGAATTTGGTGGTGGTGAAAACAGTGGTTAGCATGCAAGCCTGCGTGTTAACATGAGTGAGGACACAAAGAAAAAGGTTACCCTATGATTATGTACTGATGAACTGAACAAAGCCAGTCAATCCAAGCCATGTTCTGCTATGAAAATATGTTCTGATTTTATTTTTCCTTACCTTAGGAACATAACATTTTACTTTAGATTTGGGCCAGATCTTTTCTATTTCACTGGCAACATGAGCACTGACTGTCTTCTCTGTGAACGGGGTCACTAGCACAACCTCAGTGACGCAACAAAACAACTCCCTCCTGGGACTCCAGGGATGGTGTGATGCACTACCACAACAGCCTCAGGACCTACAAAGCCTACAGACCCAGAAAAGCAGTCTGGAGCTTTGTGTTAAGTCTGCCTCAGCTGCTGGTGGTTCCCTTCAATAGGCTGGGGAGCCTAAGGATGGACATGACATTCCTCCCCTCACTACCTCATGTGCCACTGGTGATGGCTGCAGATGTGCATTGCGATGTCAGCCCCAAGGGGATGCCTCAGCCAGAGGAGATGAGACTGGATTCCAGCAGGACCAGAAGAGCAGAGATCAAATGGCTTATTAACCAGAGATGAAATTTCATCTTTGCATGCTATCTGTTCAGATTCTCTTCTTTCTCTCACTGGTGTTAATCAGAAGAAAATAACTAAATTGCGTATAAAACTGAAGGGTCCTGCCCTAGCCAAGGGTCTCCATGTTCATCTTCTGCTTTGTACCCAGCCACTTCAGTGCCCTTCCGCTCTCAAAGCCACTTCCTGTCAGTAAATCAGACAATTTCACTCTGCAGCACAAGGTACTCATTCTCTTCATAGGCTGATGGGGTAAAAGCTCTTAACCATTTTTCTTATGTTCCTGTGGAAGCAAAGGAATCACTTAGCTCACGCTGGGAAAACAAAATGTTAAGTCCCTCATGCCACCATCCTTCTTCAGGGTGTACCCTTCCCACATCACACCAAAGGTGTCCCTTGTCATTAGCCACCGCAGCCCCACGTACCTCTCGCTCTGGTTTTCATGTCTGCATCCATCACCACATCAGAGTCCTGCTACTCACTGCTGGCCTTACACACACCAGTGGGCAGCATCACTGGAGTAAGCTGCGACTGTTTAAATAAGAACCAAATGGTTCTGCTTAATTTTGTTCTCTTTTTCAGGTCAGTTTTCATGAACAAGCAGACCTTCTGCCTGCTGTGAGCAGGGAAGGCACTGAGTGTGTCACCTGCTGTGAGCAGGGAAGGCACTGACTGTGTCTGCTGCTCAGCAGCTCATCCTGGCTACTGCAGAAAGACTTGGCACCACCCCATCCCCAACCTGGCTAAGAGGTTCATGTGAGGCCACTCTTTATTTCTGATGCTGTGTCCTAGCAGTACAGTCTCTGTTTGAAAGCCTGAGGGCCTTAGTGGGCCCTTATAAGCACCTCTGGGTGCTGAACTGCCCTGCTTGGTCTGGAAATCACTTGTGCAAAGTGTGTGTCTGTCTTAGCATTTGCTCACTTGAGTTTCTACTGGAGGGTAACCAGACAGTCCTTTGCCTCAGCAACTGCTGTGTAAGAGGAATTGCTGGAAGTGTTTCTGTGATGCAAGAGCAGACAAACAAATGAAAGGGGGAGGCAGTGAGGAGGGTTGATTGATTAACTGGAGCATCGTAACCATGGGCTACTGAGGAGTGCCATAAGTAAAATTAACTGGAAATAAACACTGACAGTAGCTGCTGCTCATTCCTGTCAGGCAAACCAAATGAAAACCAAGCATGAAGAAACTACAGGACCTGTTCACAAAACATTATCTCATTAATAATGTTCCTGGGCAAATGATCAGAGGTATTACTGATGTCTACGACCTTGCATTAGAATTTTGCAGGGAAAAAGCCTCAAAGACAGGAAACCATCAAACAACCCATTTCTGGGCTATAGGGTTTCTCAGTTTCCCCCATCAAACAGGCCCACGTCCATGTCCAAACATCAACCATGTCCTTACCACAACAAAGTCAGTGGGACAGGGGAAGAACAAGAAGATCTGCTGTTTGCAATGCTCAGTGCCCTGCTTGTACAGCTCTTTTAACCTTTGCTCAACAGTGCATCTCATTTCTGCTTCTCTGCCTTGAGCTTTTACCAAGGCTCCAGTCTCCTTCCTGTCATTCCTTGATAACAAGGTAATAAACACAGTAAAGATACTGATAGATTAGATAAGAGGGGGTTACAAGAGACACTGACAGGCACAGTTGTTCATGCAGGACTTAAATGTGTTTTGCTATAGGGAGCTTTGTTTTGCTTCCAAGTACATTGCTCCTGTGATCTTGTACCCTTACAGGAGAAGCAAAGTCCTAACAGGCAGCTACTGTCTCCTGTGAGAAACAATGGCTTTGGACTCCCCTACAAAGCACTTGCAGGAAGCTGGTGCCCACAGAAGCTTCCAAGTGAGCATACAGAGAGGTTTGTGAGGCATTAAAAGGTGATGGCTAAAGAGGGATTAAGTGTTCAGGGAGAAAGTTTGATCTGAGGACACCAAGCGTGTCAAGAGAAGGAAGGGCACAAGTTCTAGCCATGTGAAATTTTTGTAATTGGGCTGATGAAACAGCAGATCTGACTCCTTGGTGCCTGTTGCACTGCTGCTGTGGAGCTGGTGAAATCAGACCAGTAGGATTTTTTTCCTTGAAAAATGCAAAAAAGAACTCAGCAGGAGCCAAGTTCTTTCTCTCCTCCTTGAAAGGATGATTATTCTGCTCTGCAACAATTCACTCTCCTATTCCCAGGGTCATTTTCAAGCTTCCTTTGCTAACATGTCATAGGATTGTGCAGAGAAAGACACTCGGGCACTGACAGCAAAATTTCACTCTCCTCCTTTGCCCTTCAGCTCCTGCCCTCAGCTCCTGGCACTGGCCTCTAATATCACACTCAGATCGATGGCTACCACATGTGCAGGGAAGTCCAGCACCGGGCAAGGACCAAGCACCGGTGAGAAACAGGGAGCCTGAGAGAGGGAGTTTTAGCATTAACACTGGATTTCCTGGCTGGGACCTGCCTGTGTGTGGTATGCCTCGAGTTCGTTACGGGTAAATCCCTTCTTAGTAAATGATTACCTTCATTTTTTAAATATGTATTTTCAGTAATATACTTAAAGAACAAAAAGCCAAAGCAGAGGGAGAGTAGAAACAGCGACAGATCAGAAGGCGGCAACGATAAAATAACAATTCAGCCTACTCTAAAGGAGCAACACTTAGGTCATTGGCAAGAAAAGAAACTGGACAGCCTCTTCCTAGCACAATTTGGGATTTTTCCTAGACCACACATACAAGCAAGGAAGGAAATGGGCCTTTTACATTTGTTCTCGAGTATTTCTAACTTCTAAAGAAACAAGGCCTGTCTTTATATGAGGCATTTAAAAATAGTGTTTTCACTGTACAGCAAACCAAAATGTCATGCTAGTAGGACAAGCATCATCTCAGAAAGTAAATAGGTGACTACTTCTTATGTAAATACAAAGAATACTTTGACCTCTGACACTGATGGATGACTCATTGACAGATGCACTGATGTCTCATGTTGAGGTTCTTTTTGTGAGCAATGGCTCAAGTCTACATTCTTGACTCAAGCAAAATCTCCTAGGGAGACATTTCCCAAAGCACTCCAGAGATTTTAGGCTGAGATCCAAAAACACAACTAGGTGTCCAGTTCCCAATACAGAGAAGATAGATGCCTAGATGTTATAAGTCAAAAAGATTTGGACTCCTAGCTGTTCCCAGATTGACCATTGGGATGCAGGGGAGGAATCCAAGGGTCCAAGGGTCCAACTCACCATCAAGCACAGTCATAAAAATACTGCTAAGTTGATAAGAACATTTCCTTTCTAAGACTTAATTGCTCTTCACTTAATTGTAATTGATTTAAATGATCTGCACATGAGCAACACAATCACATTACAGACCATTACAGCAGCACATAGGCAGCAGCACTACTGAAACATACTTAAGAGTTGAGAGACATTCAGATTCCAAAACATGAGTCAAAATGTAAGAGATGACCAGGAGAGCCTCCACATTTTCTGCTTTGCTCACACCACCCTGCCCTATTTAAGTCACTAAAAAATACAAAATAATGGATGTACTACTATTCTTAAACCTTTTGCATGCTCTGAATGTGGTCAATAAGGATGACTTCTCCAGTACAGGATCCCACTTCAAGGAAGTAGCACTCAAACTGAAAAGCATTTAATCATATATTTAGCTTCAAACAAGTATTTTCTTGAACTGGAGCCTTAGCATGCACAACTGCACGCCCAGTTTGTGAGCATCCATGGCCTGTGACGAGACACCAGAGAACCAAGAAATGCATGCTAACTCATAGAAGTTCTTGTTCTAAGTTTCTTGTGACAACAATGCAGGGCCTTTCAGCTCAGCCTTTATAAAACTAATGAGAGAAGAGAGTGCACTTATGGTCATTAGATCTCCAGTTGAAGCACAGAGGGGAAGACAGCTAGAGAAGCAGTGTGAGGGAAAATGAGAACATGTGGAAGCCATGTGTTCAGCATCTCTCTGTTAGCCTGGCCCTATGGCCCTTCCAAGCTAGAAAAACAACATTAAGAAGCAGTGTCAGGAGCATGAAAGGAGAGAAGGGAGGGCAATAGACCAGGTGACAGAGGGTGACTGTGGAGGAGGAGGAACGGCTGATGGCTTTGGGAAGTGGAGGAGGGGGGAAGCAGAGAAGGACTTTACCAGGGGAAGGAGATGAGTGTGACTTTTATGACCAAAAGAAGCTGTGGTGAAGGGTCCTTCTGACCTATGACAAGAAGCCTGCTTTGAAGACAGCCTGGGAGACCCAAGCAGAGACAGAACATCCTGGGGGTGGGCTCTGAGAACCACATAATGAACCGTTTCAGTCAACAGCCCTTTCGACACACTGGTCGTCCAAATGCAGTTACCCTTCAGGGGCTTGACAGAATGAACACACATCTAGTACACTAGCAAGGGGGTTATTGACCTCACCAGCCATTCTGGCTCTGTCAGGCCCCCCAAATGTATTGTGTGTGATACAAATGTATGTTAAAAGCCTTACATATGGTTGTTATATATAGAACGTTTTAGAAGTTCACGCTGTTTACTCAAGGACTGGATTAACTTCTGCAGAGCTATTCTGGTCCACCTGTAAATACATGGACTAAAGGGCCTTATGAAAAGTAGTTGCTGTATACTGGCAAGTGACACTTTTAAAAGCCCGAATACCTCATCTTTGAGTGCTGGGGTTTTGTTTTGGTTTTTAAGTACCAAAACCAACAGGATCATGTTATACAAATACGGATACCAATTTTTCCCCCCATTTTTTGTTTCCAGTTCAAAGCTGGTTTTCCTCCCAGTTCCCAAAGAGCTGTGTTAAACTTGCAGCATAAACTGCTGCTGCGAATTACCCTGGTCATGATGCCTTCACATAGATGAATAGCAAGGTCTGTATGGCCACTGACGAAGGCAATGAGAGGTGAAAAGACTGATGCTCCCAGCCCTGCTCACACAGGAGCCTCACAGACTCCAGTGCAGGCATGCCTACAGCTTTCTTAGCTGCTGAGTGTGACACTGATGGCATCCTAAGAGTCCCAACACAAAGGATAGTCATGCATAGCCTAAGGACAGCCTTCAGCTGCACCTGGGGCTGTGCTCCATCATCACAGATAGCAGCTTGTGCCTTTAGGTTGCCTCAGGGAACCCCTAGAAGGACAGTCTAGACTTACCCAAAAGGGTGGCTTAGAATAACTTAGCCTGTAATCAACCATTGTCTCTGTTCTGTGAATTTACAACCTTGAGGGATAGCAAGAGGATTTTGTGGTAAAAGGAAAGAAAAAGCAGGGAGGCATGAGGATGGGGCCAGAGTGTGTCTGCAGCTGCTGGCCATCAAATCTCAATTCAATCAACATGACTGAGTTCCAGCTCCTGAAAAAGAGAGCTTTTGACAACATATTGACATAGCCTGAACTACAGTGGTCCAAGTGGCAGTGGTATAATTATAAGGATTATATTTAATACTGCACTTGGAAATGAATGTCTGAAACACTGGGGCTCTCTCTGCTTAAAAGTTGGTCAAAATATGTCCTAGGAACCATCATGGCAGTACACAAAGTCGGTAGGAAAAAAGGAACATCGGAACTCAAATCATTATGAAAGTGGACCATGTGGCTGGCAGCTCAGGTCTGCTGGGAGTTGAGCAGTGGGGAGGAAAAATGAGTGTGAAAGGAAGGGCAATCGGATTTGCAGGAAAAATGGAAAGTAGCTTTTTAAAAGTACAGAATTAACTGGTTTAAGGAAATCAGTCACTTGGTAATTAATACGCTACTTACTTTTGAATTTGATTCCTTTTTGTAGCATGTCATGGACTTGAGCCAGGCTGAGGCCTGCTTGCTGAACAAAGACCAAAGCCTGCAAATAGTTCTAGACTTGCTTAATTCCGCACATCTTGATTTCAGTGTGATTACCCATGTGTGCACAATTAAGTACATGCATAACTGTTTCCGGGAACTGGGCCATAGAGGTAAGCAGCTCTATGTTGAAGACCAACTGTATCTAGCTTGGAAGGATGATGAACCAAAAGCTTTTAGAGAAGCAGAGAGAATGCATTTCTTTGGAAAACAAAACAATTAGCTATAAACTAGCACAATGGCCAGGAATAGAGAGCCTGATCCTGCATTAGGCTGATGAATCCACAGTGCCATGTGCACAGTAATTCCTATAGGTGGTTTCAGGAGGGGCCAATCTGATCAGAATAAAGACTCAGAAGCTCAGATATTGAGCTACCACAGCAATGAGGAAAAAGGGGGGAAAGGGAAAAAGGAGGAAAGGGGGGAAGGAAACGGAAGGAAGGAGAGGGGAAGAAGGGAAAAAGAAAAAGAGAAGGGAAAGGAAAAAGGAAGAAGGGAATAGGAATGGGAAAGGGTAAGAAAGGAAGGGAAAGGGTAAGATACTGGAGTGTCTTGAGATGGTTTCTAAAGCAACAGAACCCTAAATAAATGGTCTGATTTTCCAAAGTGAAAAACATAAACTGAACAGCCCATGCAGCATTTTCGCCAACTGTCACTGGGGTGGCATTTCAGAAATCTGGTGGAATGACTCATCCCAAAACAACAACTGTTGCCAACAAGGTCTTTCCTCCAGGTCTAGTTATTCGAATGAGAGAGCTGTGAAAACAAAATAAACAGAAACATCAGAGACAACTCCTTGTCTTGGAGTTCAATTCTGAAGCTTCCTGTGAAGCCATCTACTGTTCAAGGTGCCTACCTAACCCACAGAAATGGGGATCCAGGTGATCCTCTGGGCCAAGGAAGGCATCAGCCCTCCTGGAGTCAACCTCTCGTTCATTTAAATAAGTTCCTGCCCAGCATCAAGGCACAGCCTCTCACACCATGCATATGTGCAGGATGCATCCTCCTGAGCCCTTCTGCCCTCCCCGTTAGGGATCTCACACTGCGGCAAACCTTACCGGGGAAGGATGACCCTGCCAACAGGTAGCACAGTTCTCAAGTGGTTTGAGATAGACCCTTAAAGTCAGGGTGGGGGGACCTGACCCAAGGAGGGCACTGTCAGGCAGCAATTAGACACAGCCCTGCCAGCACCAATAAGCATCTTTCTTTGGCTAGCACAAAATACAACAGTTTCAAAGACATTCTGAAGCAGCGTTGTTTTCCTGAATAATTTATGTCCCCGAGTCCTCTGAAAATGAGCAGCATACACACTTCAGCACTGCTAGAGCTACTCAGTGGAGACAGCGCACATTATGTTCAGCGAGCTCATTGCTTAAACACTGTTGCCATGACTATAAGAAAGTGATTATACTATTGTTTACAAAAGCCTCTCGTAAGTCATTACCACGGTAGCCAGAGTTTTGCCTCAAGACATAGTTTTGGGGAACTAAGAAAGGAATCTCACAGGTGTAATTAACTTTGTGGTCAAGATAATTCCATTGAAATCCTTTGAAAACTGAATTCATTGCATGGTGAGGAGAGAAAATAAGGAATCAAAAGTGTCTCAGGACTTTTGACTCTGTTTATCTGACTGTTTCAGTGGTAAATTCCACAGAGAAGAAAAGCCCTGCTAAATAACTGTTGTAACTCATTTTCAAGGAAGAAATAATTTATAGGGCAAGCACTAATGTAGGAGTTCAACTGTGATGAGTAACTCCGTAAAAACAAACCACTTTGTACACAATGTAAGGGAAAAAGACTAAAAATCTGACTTAGAAGAGATGTTTGGGATTATGAAATACAGCTTTTCAGTGTCATGGAATGAAATCAATACCTAGAGCACTTAGTTCTGAATCCTTGAGTGCATATGTCCAGTACCTCACCCCTTGATCTCAATAATCTGTTGATGATCAAATAGTTTCCAAAACCAAGAACTAACTCTGTAGCTGTTGGAAAGTCATCCTCACATTTCCTATGGACAGTAACAGGCCACAGAACACAAAGCAAAGAGATGATTAATAGAGTGCTGGACTAGGAGTCAGGAAATCTGGGCTCTGTTCCCAGCTCTGCCACTGACCTGCTGTTTGACCTTGGGCAAGACACTTGACCTTTCTGTGCTTCTGTTCCTCCTTCCATTCTTTGTCTATCTTGTCCCTTGAGGCCCTAAGGTATGTGGGGAAGGGCACAGTCCTCACTGGGTGTTTGTGTAACACCTACTCTAGGGAGGTGCCTGCAGAGCTCTGTAATAAAGCCAGGGTACCACAGGGATGACTCTTGCACAATAGCATGTTTTGTCTCAAAACAGAATAGCCAGGATGAACCTTCCTGGGCTTTCATCTGTTAGCCCAGGAACTTAGCAGGTCTTTCAGCCAGCTGTTGGTTCAGGCAGCAGGTAAATGGGTTCCCAAGACCAGCTTCCTCACTGCAGTACCAATATCTCTGCACCTTGATTCATCTGGGTTTTCAAGTGCAGCACAATAGTAACTGAGTGACACAGGTAAGAATAGCTACAGGAGCCATTTCTGAACAAAAGGAATTTCTTCAGGGAACTGCCAACACCTGTATGTGAAGCCACGGGCATGAGGTATTTTCAAATTAATCCCAAAATGAACCGCAGTTTTTCAGTGAGTGTGTTGGAATTCCATGTAAGGTACTCCACTAAGACGTATTTCTGAATCTTTCTCCCACCTTCAGCCATAAACATGAACCTTCCTCCATCGCTACCAGATGGGAGGCAACACATGCGGGACAAGGTGGCTCCCACCTGCTAGTGCTGTGGTGCAGCTGCAGCCTCGATGGAGAGCAGATGACTTCTTAAGTGTATGCTTTCATTCCAGTCCTACTTTGCTCCCACTTTGCTGGTGCATCAAGAACATGAAGTGTTTGGACACAGCCAACTTAACTGAGAGGCTAATTTGAGTACAAACCAATGCAGAATCAACAGCAAGTAAAGCAAGAAAATATGAATGATACAATTGTGATTATGAATGAAAAGTTGGAAAATGCTTTTCTCTCCTAAAAGGAAGGGGCACTGCCCTATCTTGCACTTTTACAATGAATCTTGGCAACATGGTGCCATAAAAAACCCAGCTCTGGGAGTAATCTGATTAGATAAAAGACCCATTTGGGTTTGTATTTCCAATACTCATGCCTGTGGGTCAAAGGCTGAAAAGGTGATTTGAGTGCATCTCTAAGGCCCAGGACACAGAAGTCAAATAAGAAGAATCCATCAACTTGTAAACATTGCCTGTGGCTTTGCCAAAGCAAACATTCAAATCTCCTGTCTTAGGCTCCATCAATTTGGCTTCTAAGCCATCAAACCATCAGATTCCAGTGCACTTTACAAAGGTGATAAATAGTAGAGGAAACTTAGGTCTATGGAAGTGAAATAACATGAGGAATCTGTTGAATAGATCCTAGAGTCAAGAGTAGAAACACGGAGGGTTTAGCACGCTCACCTAAGAACTGTTGCTTGAGAGCTGAAGGTACTCTGTGTTATGGATTGGTGTTGGCACATTAGTACAATTATAGATCGATTACCTGCATCTAATAATACTTTGGAAGAACTTGACAAGGCATGAAAAATTCACAGTTTGGCTCTCAAGTGGCTTTAGGAAGCTTTTCATGGGAAATCTGGGCCATAAATAGTTTATGCTTTCATCTAAAAAAAATAAATAAATCTGTCTCTTAATACTGTTAAGTTGGCACCAACTCCTTTTTTGCAGCCAAGACCACTGCCTCTTTTACTGCTCAAAGCTGTTCCAAACTGTAGCAGCGTGATATGAGTAAGGTTTACAGCCAGCCACTGATTCAGATTTGTGGAAAACCCAACCCTGTCTTGAATCCCATCAGCTTCATTCTACTGCTGCTGGAAGTACTATCCCTGGGAACACTCATATGCAGACACCATGAAGAGGCCAAAGATAAAAGACCTTGTTCCTCTTCTCTTCAACCAGGCAGGCGGCTAAAGTTTTTCTGCACACCATGTCACTGATTTTGTGCCCTCTAAAGCACTGCATAGTGGTTTCTTTAATCACCTTCCTGTGATGGTGTTAGGTCATTGTCATGTAGAGCCTGGCCCTCAGCAGAGACCAGGGTCCCATGTGCTGGGCAGTGATATGGTGCCACCTGAAGAGCTCAAGTGTAGAAGGGAAACAGTGGCACAACAGGAGACATGCACAAGGTCACAGAGAAGCTTGCTGGCAGGGCTGGCACCTCTATGCCAATGCTTTGTCAGAAGGAGCAGCTTGCCAGCTTCCAGCTCCTCCTACACCACATAGGTGCAATATAAATGGCTCAGTGCAGATACTACCCTTCCCAAAGCTGTCAAAGGGACCAGGATAGAGCCCTTCTTCTCCAGTAATGAGCCATGGGTGAAGTTTTTATGAGCCAACAGATTTGATAAGAAAGACAGACTACAATTAGCCTCTGAAGATGGTATCTTGGTAGACAGGACCGTTGACAGCAGTTAGGAAGAGGCATGTTATGCCTTTCTCAATCTGCTGACTAACTTAGCTGCTGGGGTATTTTTGGTCACTGCATGTTAACCAAACCTCACATACACCTTCTGCAGGCACTGTTCTTTGAAAGGGGAGCAGTAATGACAGTAAAGTCAAAGTTTCAGCAGAGCAGCTTCTCTGACTCAGGTGTACCTTTCTGAGGTTCAGATTTCCCCACAGAGCGGCTAGCAGTTTACTGGAGTCATGTTTCTCAGCACAAAAGGAACAGAAGCTGTGCATCACTCTCCTTTGTTGTGGTGCTACGAATCAGGACCTCAATCTGAGTACTGGAGGGGGTGCAAGGGCTCTGTCAGAGGACCTGCTGTAATAGTCACAGAAGTTAAGGAGCCCATGGGTTAGCCTTGGAGAGTATGTCAAGTCCTGGAAAACCATTGAACTGGTTGCTACCTACAGAAACTTTTGTGGTGGAAACAGTGTTAAACAGTTTCAGAATACAGGAGACTTTCATTAAATGGATTCAATGCTTGAAAGGCTTCAAAGGAGCCAAGTGGCTTGATTGGAGAGCTAGAACGGAAAAGGCTCCTATGGGGGCATACATTTACAAATTAACTTGTTGAACTTTTCATTAGAAATAGCTTTTATGCAGCTTCCAGGGATCTTCTTGAGTTTGGCTCAGAAAATGTCTCACTGTCAAGGGGAGCAAAGATTTTAAATGGTGCCCATGTCCACCCTAACCAAATGGCACCCAGCAGGCCAGAGGGCCCATGATAGCAGCTCAAAGTTTTGTACCCACATAGGCAATGTAAGTTACTCATTTTACCTGACTTGGTTACATACACTGAATTTATCAGAACCCATCTTTGCTCCAGCAGAAGCACAAGGGGCAGACAGTGGTCCTTCTCCTCACAAACAGGTGAAGGACTGGTTCATCGCTTTGGCACCGAACTTTGTTAGTCAAAAGATCCCACCCCAGCTTTGCAGAACCCACCTCTGCTCACCACACCATAATGCCACTTCGCCCCATAGCTGCTCACCTTATACTGCTTCTTTCAGAGTGCTTCCAAAAGTTACGTATGTCCAGAACCAGAAAGCACAGCTCTTTCTGCAGGCAACACTGGCAGCCAACTAGCAAACAAAGAGCTTGGGAGATGGGGAAAGTCTAAACTTGGGCCAAAGGTACCAGAGCACAATCTTTCCTTTTAAAATACTTGAGGATCATTAATGTTAGCACAGGGGAGGCCAAACCTCAGCAAGCACAGTGTGGATCATAAAAAAAGTTATTAGGAAACTGTCGTGGTTTAAACCCAACCAACCATGCAGCTCGTTCACTCACTCAACCCCCCTTTCTTG
>NDXB01007654.1:55753-67252 GCA_002631895.1 Agapornis roseicollis | reverse complement strand
CAGCAAATTTAACCTGTTTGCTGTTTATACTTAATTTTTTTTTTTTTTAATAGCATTTTAATTTCCCTTTCTTTTTTTTCCTTAAAAAAAAAAAAAAAAAAATGGAGGAGTAAATCCCTGTGAATATAAGAAAGCCTATTTTTCATAGACAGATAGATCCATGAATAATAAATGGTTTGAAGTAAATTTCTGAAAATGTACCCTGCCAGAATGCTTCAAAGTGAGGCAAAATAACTCTTTACATGCTGTTCAGAGCCAGATGCTAAAGTAGCATCTCTTTCAAAACTCATATGTCTCTATAGGACTAATTGGAAATTATGAAATTGTGTTATCTAATGAAGAAGGAATTAACAAGAATTATCACTGGGTATTTACAATGTTATTATTAAATAATACAGCAGAATTGTTGCTACTAAATGTGTTATTCCTACTGTTTTCAGTAAATATGTACTTACTAGGTACTATAAAATCTCATATTTTTCTTCTTTGGCTGGAAATCACTCTTATAATAAGGATTTGGTTCTTCGTTTCCTCTTTTAGTAAGAAGGGATTTACCCTAAAATGTGATATTTAATGTAAAGTTACACTTATTCAGAATTATATCCTTAATTTGTAATCTAGTTTACAGTAAACTTTCTTAACCACCTTTTCAATGGCTGAATATAGCTCTTGACACTTTCCTAGCCAGAATCTAATTATAACTGTGCATTCAGAACACCTATTGGTTTTAAGATCCCTGGACAATTTGAAGAGTAAAATCCATGTGTTTAGTTAACAATAGCTTTAGGTTTCCCTGGATTAGATCAGCAGCAAAGGAATCGGTGAGATTTGCTTGAGGTTGGGGTTTGCAAGTGAAACCAACCATTATCTCTTACGGCCTGTTACTAAAATATTTTTCTATCTTGTGTGCTATATAAACAGCATGATCTAAATAACAGGAGCATCCTGGAATGTAGCTCTGAATCCTTGCATAGAATTTTAAGGTCCCTTTCAACCCAAACCAGTCTGTGATTCTGTGAAAATTGCTCACCTTCACTAATGCAGAAGGAGGATTATAAGACAGATCACCTACCATAAATCAAGTCAGTAGTGCATTTTTTGGGTTTTTTCACAAATAAAGAGAAGATCAGTAAACTAAAATAAGGTTTTGGATATTCCAAATCCCAGCATTACAGGAATACTATCTGAAGGCCTGCTTGGGTTGAAAAAAATTGAAATCCATTAGCAATTATACTGCTTGGTTGCCAAACAGTACAAAGCACCATGATCTTAACTTGCATTTTGGGCGGCTTTTTAATTAAGAAAGAATAAGTTTACAGTTTGATTTCAGATAAATAGTAAAGAAAGCATGGATGGCTATCCACGTGTGTTGTGTCATGAAAGAAAGGGTAAAGAAGGTAGCATAAGAAAGAACAAAATATTATTAGGTATATTCTATTTACAGGAGTTAGACGAATCAGATGACATTTCTCTCAGCAATAATATTAAACAGCAGTGTATAAGAATTAATTGATGGCAGTCTTACAAAGAAAAATACTAGGAGAGAAATTTATTAAGACTATGTTAAAATCACCATTGAATTGGCTGAGTTGTTCAAATGTGTTAAATCCAGGGAAACAAAGTGGGATTGCTTGGAAGTTTATAGGTTAAACAAATAAAATCTGATGTAATTATTCTTGCAGAATGACAAGAGGCAAATATTTGCATAGGAAGAATAGTGCTGAGATGCTTTCAAGGGGTATCAAGTTGTCTTTTCTGTGGATATAAAGTTTGGGATTTCAGTACAGATAAAAAGTAATACAGTTTGACCCAGATAGACTCTCTTCAGGATAGTAAAATATTCATATACCACCATATGCTGAATCATTTCAGATGAAAATAAGTAATTTTTTGTTTAGTTAAACTAAATTCAAACCAAACTTGCAAAATTCTATGAAAGAGGCGTATCTCATCTAAATTGTAGTGAAACTGATAGCATATATATGTACCAAGAAAATCCTTCTCAAAGCATTTAATGAAAACAAATGTCCATTTCTTCAGATAAAAATAAAATTATCAGGATTTAAACATGTTGATGCATATAGAAGTATGAAAGAAGTGAGTGCAAAAGGAACTTTGCAATGGACTGTCCGAAGAATGATAGTGGGAGCTTTAAAAAATCAGTGCTGATGCACGGATAGACTCCACAACTCGTTAAAGTTGTAAAGTAGGTATGCTTTATTCAGCGCTGAGGTGAATGGGGGATAGCTCCTCAAAAGGCATACACACCTCAGCACTGTTTCTCTTTTACATTTTTCCTCTGAAGTTTATACATATGCATAAAGTTGCACATATGCCTATATTCATGTTCTATCCCTGCTTCATATTATAATGAGCTAAGAAGTCCTTTGTGCCTGCACAGTTCCTCCTAGTCATCTTGGGCAAAGGTCTCAAGATGAAGTAAATGAGTCTTTCTCGAGCCTGAACTTTTCACTCTAGTCGTTACGCATGCTCCCTGGAGGCTTGGTCATTGTCCAAAGTGCAGAGCCAATTTCAGCCGTCCTAGGTGTCCAGAGGATGGGAATCAAGCCACAGTCCCTACTTCTTAAGAATAGCTATGTCCTTATATCTTGTCCTAGCATAAGCAAAGCAAGCTGCTTGACCTACTCCCCTTGTACATTGCAAGTACAATAAGTATAAGCAAGCATTAACATTGTTAAGCAAGTGGCTTAACCCCAACCCCCCCTGTACATTAGTTAACCCTTTGTACCAGTGCAACAATTTACTGTTGTGTGGAGACTGAGTCTAATAGCTACAGTTGTACTGATACCACTGTCTAAGGTAAGACCTCACTTGTATATACAAATTCATTTATATAAAAATTGTGGGAATGAATCAAATGGATTATACGGGATTGCAGCAATCAAAGCTTAAATGTAGTAATGTAGCTTAAATGTTGTCATCATGAATGACAACATATTTATTCTTTCTCGAATTTTAACTATGTCTTCCAATCAGAGGGAGAAGTAGCTGGTGATAAATGTGAAATCCTTTTTTTGGCTCTGCTGTTCATTAGCTACACAATCTTGGTAGGTCTTTTCATCTGTATCACCAAGATACTAGTGAAAGCATGAGATGTGTACAAAAATGGCTGAATGACAAGACCCAGGTTTTACTTTATCTTACATTGTTAGGTTTAATTTAAAAAATGCATGGATGTAGGACCCTTTCCCCAATCTTCTCCACTGTGCCCATACAAGAAATAGTAATATCCCTCTTGCCAGTTAGACACCATGCTGTGAAACCAAGACAGGTCTATTTCTACTCATAAAGCTTCCCCTTTCTCAGAAACTTTAAAGCCTACTTTGAGAGACTGATCTGAAATCAGACTCCACTGTCCATTGTCTCAAAGACTCCTCTGAGGAACTGAAATGGGACTCCACTGACCATTGTCTCAGAGATGGGTAGGAGGACTTAAGATAAGACTTTTCTATCCATTTCCTGAGGGATGAGTGAGAAAGACCAGATTCTTTCATCCATTACCTCAAGGACTGGTGTGAGGAATTGCTACCCATTATCCCAAGAACTGCTGCAGACATATGTGCATGCAGACATGTGCAGTTGAAGAGTTGGCTGCAAGACTAGGGGAAACTGGTCTACCAGGAACATGGAATACGTGACAGGAAGAACAGAGGTACCTCCCCCCCAATCAATTATAGAAGTGGGAAAAGGTAATCACCAAAGACACATCGCCAGGTAGCCACAGCCATGAGGATGAGTCCAGAAGGACACCTCTGTGAGGACACTCTCCGCCAATGACTACTCAGGGATATCCTCCATGAGACATGGCCATGAGGGCAACTCCATGAGACACACCTGCAGCAGGTAGTGGAGAAATGGCTTTTTTCCTTACATCAAAATAGAAGGATGCTGGGTAGAACAACCAGATGCCATGACAACTTAGAAAGTCTTCACAGGTGAGTCATACTGATTTACCCAATTTGAAACTTGCAACTTAATATTTCTGCCCAGTGATTCTTAACACCATGTGACTGCAAGCTGTGAAGCACTTTCTTGTGCCTGACATTCCAGTTACTTTGCAGTGTAAAAAACAAAATCCTGTTATATTTTCCTTAAAAAAAGAAAAAAAAATCAAACTGTGCAGGAATTGTTTTAGGCATCTTTCAGAGCCAGCTTCCATATTTTATCATTTGTAACTAATGTAAACAATTTACTATGCTTTTAATCTAGCCCAGACGCCACACAAACCTAAGACTGTAAAATTAAGAATTTTGTGCTCTACCTTCTTTCTCCCACTGATTTGTCTGGGGGAAATTGTAGTTTGTTGAATAGCTGAATTGGCTGTCATCTAAAAGCATACCCATTTTTCTTGAAGTCATCTGCCAAATGAAAGAGGGTAGATTTAGACAAGTTATTAGGAGGGTATTCTTCCCACTGAGAGTGGTGAGGCACCGGCACAGGTTGCCCAAAGAAGCTGTGGCTGCCCCATCCCTGGCAGTGTTCAAGGCCAGGTTGGACAGGGCTTGGAGCCCTGACACAGGCAGGGAGCTGGAGCTGGAGCTGGAACTGGATGAAGTTTACAGTCCTTTCCAACCCAATTCTTATGTTAATGCTTTTGTTGTTATTCATACTTCAATGCATATCATTACATGTTACAGAAAATATTCTTAAAGATGACATGACAAAATTGCCCTTATACCTCTTATTGCTATAATGTGGTGATTCTCTTATCAGGTCTTAACTGATAAAGGATATATCCAGCTTCATTCTGTGTTGTCTGAGAACCTTCTTCATATAATTTAATTCTATATAATTGCAACCAGGACATTTACCCAGCTAAATTTAATGTAAATTTATAAATAATTTTTTGTATATATATTATTTGTTTATATTTACATTTGCAAGCAGGATTCTCCAACCTCCTCTGACTACGTATATACTGATCCATAAGAAGGGGTGGTCCTTTTCTGAAGGTGGACTTCTTACCTCAATTGAGCAATTGCAACTCTTGATCACAAGGTGATAGCACTCCTTCTGCACTGACACTCATGACAGCAGATAGGCAAGGGCAGAAAATAACAGCTTGAAGCATCAAGATTCTACTCTCTCTGATATGAATATGCCTTGAAGTCACATGTAGAAAGGCAAATTTAATATACGATGCTCTCATAATATCACTAGCATATGTCATGCCAGCAGCAAATTGATTGTAGTGCAGCCTCTTCCATTTTAACTTCATCCTGACATTACAGCTGACAATTTTTAAATGTTGAACACTGAGGCAGCTCAAGATAAAACATACACACAGCCACAGAAAGCAGCTATGACACAACGAACTCATCATGTCTGCAACAGTGAGTCATCCTCTTCATGCACAGATTAACTTCTGAGGAACAGTGCTACCTCTGCTTCTCATGTGCAATTTTTCTGCATATACACAGTAAAAGTTCTGCTGCAGGCCAGCAGTCTGGGATGGCAAGCACTGGAAAAAAAACCTGTTCTCATATAAATACATGAGAAGCTACATCCTGTTTCATACAGGATCTTGGTAACTGTGTTTGATAGGTCACAATGAGCACCTGGATGATGACTATCTTTTTTTCCTGAATATAAGGGATTCTCACACAATTTCTCACAGAAGTTGTCTGTATTCAGATCTGCCAATGGACTAAAAATGTAATATTGTAGAGTTGCCATGTTTATATCCTAATGAAGACAATAGTAGGTTTACCTGGCTATTTCAAAATGTTATTTGTAAAGCATCAATCTTTTCTTACAGATATATGCAAAACAAGTGTTTATCAGTTAAAAGCATGCCAGACAAAAAAAACCAAACCACTTAGAAAGTTGGAGCATCTCTCCATGTTCTGGACTTCACCAGCATTGCTGCTATGCCTTATGCAGCCACATACCAGGGCTGGAAATCTTGTGATAAGTTATTGTTTTGTGATTTTCCACTTCAGCTCCCCAAATTATAATATTCTAATTATTAATAATTTAATACAAGACAAGTAATCCCTATTCTAAGGTGGTTTGGCTTCCCTGACTGTGACCTCACTGAGCTGGGGCCTAGAATATTGCATCTGGGGGTTGCTATGCCCATCTGGGGGTGGGAGGACCTTCTCCCACTCAACCCCAACGTTGTGGAAATGGAAGACATAGAACCATGACAAATGCAGGGGCTAGACATTAATATTGCTCTGGAAATTGCTGAGGTGAGTAGCTTGAGAGAGGATGCCTGCAACACTGGAGCGGGGGGTGATCAGCGTCCAAAAGCTTCAACTCAGAGTGGCAAGAGCCACCGAGGGAACCTCAAGTCCTCGACAGGACTTGCCCAGGAGCCGGCAGCTCATTTCACCTGAAGAGCTGACTTCACTGAAGAGCTGTGAGTGGTTAAAAACCTTCCCAGGGAGCATGGTGAACATAGTGGGCAAACAGAATGGGTCGAGGCAGTTTGCGCGGCAGTTCAAGCAGGATGGTGAGCACTCTCTGTATGACCAGGGGCTGGTCTGGGAGCTCTGCCCTGGCTGGCCAAGCGGTGGCCAGCGTAGGCACTCAGAGCCGATGAGAGGGGAGGCTGCAGGGCAGAGCTCAGGGTGTAGAGAGTGCCTGTACGGGTCTGGTGAGGGGAGGGTGCACAATGGGCAGGGCTACTGCTGCTGTCAGGAAAAAGCGGCGGTTCTTAGTAGTGGGGGAATCTGCTTTGAAAGGCATGGAGGCACCCATCTGTCGGCCTGATCCGGTCTCAAGGGAGGTCTGTTGCCTACCATGCCAACTGCAAGGTCCAACACCTGGGTCGGAGCAATCCCAGGCACAGCTACAGGTTGGGCAAAGAGGAGATTGAGAGCAGCCCTGCAGAGAAGGACTTGGGGGTGGTGGTCGATGAGAAAATGAACATGAACCAGCAGTGTGCGCTTGCAACACAGAAAGCCAACCGTATCCTGGGCTGCATCAAAAGAAACGTGACCAGCAGGTCCAAGGAGGTGATCCTGCCCTTCTACTCTGCTCTCCTGAGATCTCATCTGGAGTATTGTGTGCAGTTCTGGTGTCCTCAGCATAAAAAGGACATGGAGCTGTTGGAACAAGTCCAGAGGAGGCCACGAGGATGATTGGGGGACTGGAGCATCTCCCACATGAAGAGAGGCTGGGAAAGTTGGGACTGTTTAGCCTGGGGAAGGCTGTGTGGAGACCTCCTAGCAGCCTTCTAATATCTGAAGGGGGCCTATAGGGATGCTGGGGAGGGGCTCTTCATCAGAGATTGTAGTGACAGGACAAGGGGTAATGGGTTCAAACTTAAAGAGGGGAGGTTTAGATTGGATCTAAGGAAGAAATTCTTTCCTGTTAGGGTGTTGAGATGCTGGAATGGGTTGGCCAGGGAGGTTGTGAGTGCTCCACCCCTGGCAGTGTTCAAGGCCAGGTTGGATGAAGCCTTGGGTGACATGGTTTAGTGTGAGGTGTCCCTGCCTATGGTAGGTGGGTTGGAACTATATGATGTGAATGTCTTTTCCAACCCTAACTCTTCTATGATTCTATGAATTAAATAAATAAACAAATCCAATGGTGGACTAAGTGATGAGCTAGACTGCTCCCATTCTGTGTGGAGCAGTTGTAGCCCATTTCTTGGATGCTGTCCAAAAACCTGGAGATTTTTACATTAGCCTGGCAAATATATCTTTCTTTTTTAGCCAGTTTTCAGCCTGATTTAACTCTGTTTGTAACACATTTGATCTAGAGTTATTCCATACACCTGCATACAAAAGTGGAAAGGGAAAAGAGAAGGTTCTTGTTTTATCTTTCAAGGGCCACCACATTAAGCTTTCTTAATTGAGAAAGAGATGTCCGAGACATAGAAAAGCAAGGGTGTTAAATGTTTTGTTGCTTTCCAGTAGTGTGTTCTGCCTGCATGGCAGATCAGCTTCTTCCTATGGTTGAAAGCAATGTGGAGACAGCAACTGGTCTTTTTTGTTGTAGTTTTGAAATATATGTTTCCCCCACCTCCAAAGCACTTTCTTATATTTGTGTTTCATTGAAACAGTTGTCCACACCCCAGAAATTCTTGATAGCCATCAGTGTATGTCTCTAATTGCTGGATTTGCCCCATGATGGTGTCTTCCTGTAACTACAATCTTTCGACATTAAATTTTGTAATTACTTTTCTTTCTTCTCTTTGCAATAATAAATATTGGAGATGCATTCTGAATACAACTGTGATTTACTATTTTCAAATGGTGCCACTTCATCTATCTTACTGAAGTGAGGAATAAAAGCTATTTTCCTAGGTTTCCAAAGGTTTTCTCTCATACATACCAGTGAAATCTCATTAATGGGTGAAACTAGGACTGCCACATCTTTTAATTCTCTGTTTCTCTCAATCAAGGGAATTTCTGTGCCTTTTGATTTTCAAGAAAGTTTTCCATATAACCTCTAAGTAAATGAGGAATTAGTCATTCAGTCTACTGAACTACATTAATTTTGTTGAAGGTTGTCTCTGGAATGACACTCTGCCTTTATTAAGACTCTGTCTTGATGATGATTATGCCTCTATGAATACTCTATGCATCTATTGGTACACTCTGCCCCTGTGACTAGTCTGCTTGAACGATGACATTCTGCCTTTATGATGCTGCTCTGCGCCTGTAACAACTCTACCCCTAATGATGACGCTTTGCTACTATAACAATTTTACCTCTGTAGATGGGGCTCTGGCTCTGTGATGACCCTGCCTTTTTGCACTGTGCCTCTATGATGACTCTGTCTTTTTAACAACACTGCTTCTATGACCATTCATATAGCTATGACCATTCTGGGTCTATTACCACTCTGAGTTGTCATAGAGGCACAGTTCTCACAGTGGCAGAGTTGCTTTAGAGGCAGTCACCATAGGGACAGTATTGTTTAAGGTGCAGAGTCATCATAGATGCAGAGTAGTCATATGCAGAGACCTCACAGAGGAAGAGTGTCATCAGAGAGGTAGAGCTGCCATAGAGGAAAAATCATCAGAGACAGACATTGTAGAGGCAGACTGTTCTCACAGGGGCAGACTATCATCATAGGGGTAGAGTCATCATAGAGGCCAAGTTATCGTTGAGGAAGATTGAGCACAGAGGCAGAGTAATTATAGAGGCAGTGTTTTGCCACAGGGGCAGTCTCATCATTGAGGAAGAGTCATCAGAGGCAGAGTGACATCGGCTCTTAACATAAACATTAGCACAAAAAGCAAATTTTCATTTGTTTTTTTATTATTATTTCTTAAATGTAAGTTTTTCAATGTTATTAAAATGTAAGCATTTAAGAGTCAATTTAAGTCAACATTTAGTCCACTCTTTCATTGAATGATTCATATTACAGTGGCTTAAACATTCTCTTTATGATTTATAACCTTTTAGCAGCTACTTTCATTATGCTTACATCAAAAAGGAGAAATCTGTGTGATAAGACTATTCATATAATCACATTTGGCCTTCAATCTTGAAAATATTATTCACAGTCACAGAATTCCTGAGAAGATTGATTGAAGCCAGTTCCTTTGTGAACAAAATTGTGCTTATTCATACTTCCCAGACAGGCAGAGAACTTCAGGTCTCCTTTAACCTCTATTAGAAATATGTTATGGAATGACATCTTACAGCCTTTCATGGCATTTGATTACCAGCATGAGCAGAAAAAAAAGTTCAAAAAGACCACTTTTCCTATCTTTCTCCTTCCTGCCTTCTTTGCTTCACACCCACAGAAAACTAATTATTTATGGCCTAAAAGCTTGGGTTTAATGTATGTAAGACCATAGTCTCATTAATAAAAATGTCTACTTTCAGACATCTCAACAGCTATAAGAAATTTTACTGGGAGAAATCAAATACAGTAGCAAACAGATCTTTCCAGTAAATACTTCTACAGATATTCTGTTGGATGTTTCAATGGGAAATTTTTATTAATCAGAATATTAGTGTACTTAAAAGCAAACACTAAATACAAACAAGTTCACTTACAGTTGTTAAAGACCTCAGCTACAGTTACTGACACAGAGAAGTAGCTGCACTTTCTGTGTCATTTATTTTGGCGGGAAGTTTTGTGTTCTTCTCTTCTCCAAAGGTGTTTAATACTGACACTTAACAGATATCAATAAATTAAAAAGGAGCTTTTTAGTGCAGCTTTGTAATTATAGAATAATTACAAATAATTATAGAAGTAATTATAGAAATGATTCTCTGAAAGATGTGATCCCTCCAGAGTTCTGAGTTAATTCTTTGTGTGTGTCTACACAAATACTTTTATAGAGAAGAAAAGAATATTAGTTATGGTTGTAAGAAATTAGCTAGTATTAGGGGAGTGCATGGAAAGAGTTTCTGAAAGGAAAAGACAAATGTATCACTTGAGTCAGGAGAATGTCTGCCTGTTACCATTTTGAAATTCTGCTTCTAAGTTGGACCATTTCCCCAACTTTCACTTGCAAGACTGTAAATCAGAAAATGCAATGGTGGGAGCTGAATAGCTGTTAGGTTCTAGTTTAATCTTTTCATATTCTGAATATGCTTGCATATTAACATTCATTGCATATTAACTTTATATTTTATTTTTTCTTCCTTCTTTTACCTATATATTTAATTCTCAATTTCTTGATGATACTGCATTTACTTACAGAACAATAGTACTACCCCAGGCTCTTCTCACAAGGCTGGAGCACTTCCCCTACGAAAATAGGCTGAGAAGTTCCAGGGAGATCGTAGAGCAGCTTCCGGTGGCTAAAGAAACCTGGAGAGAGGCTTTGGGCAAGGACCTGTAAGGACAGAACAAGTGGGAATGGCTTTATCTTGACAGTGGGGAGATTGAGATGAAATTTCAGTAGTGAGGAGCTGGCACAGGTTGCCCAGAGAAGCTGTGACTGCCCCATCCCTGGCAGTGCTCAAGACCAGGTAGGAGGGAGCTTAGAGCAACATGGTCTAATGGGAGGTGTCCCTACCCATGGCAGGGGGCTGGAACCAGCTGGTCTTTAATGTCCCTTCCAACCCAAACCAGTCTGTGATTCTATGTGCAAGGCTAGCTCCCATCTGCATCTAATTATTGTAGATAAGTTGTTTATTATGTTAAAAAATAAAAGACTTCATATTCTGCAGTATGTTTAGTGTGATTAACTCAAATATAAGAACTTCCTTCTGAATTATAAATACTACCTAAAATGTCTTATATCCTCTTTTTTTAATTTTTAATAGACAGTTATTTTTTTATCTGTTGAATAACATCCTATAATGAGTTAATAGCTTTGTCATATTTTACCAAATTCTTAAATAACAATTCTTATTTCTAGTCTCTCCTTTTTGGCATCTCTTATTATTTTAGCATTTGAGAACCACTCATAACGGAGCATTTTAAAATTTCACATCTATTTCTCAGTGGTAGGTAAATTTGCTTTTGTTTTCAACTTATGACTGTGAAAAGTACAAGACAAACTGCATTTGGGTCTTCTGAACTGCTGCTTTTCTGTTTGTTTTTCAAAACGGGGGG
>NDXB01007654.1:4154-39605 GCA_002631895.1 Agapornis roseicollis | reverse complement strand
GAAGCAATATAAAAAAAACACAAATTTTAACCCAAAAAAAAAAAAAAAAAAAAAAAATAAAAAAGGGGGGGGGAAGCAACCTCTATTGACAAATTCTAGTTCTAAACATAAATTTTACTAAGAAAAGAGATAAAATAAGGGTTGGATATGACACTGTTCTAAGTGGAGGACAACCTTCCTCATTATATCAGCTAAACAATTACAACAACAGAATGGCATGACCAAGAAGTACTGAATTATACAAGTACTTACAAGGTCTCATGACAGGAAGACTCTCATTTCCATCTCAGAGACAAGGCAAGAAAGTTAGACTCTAAAATTCATATTAGAATCAAACACTGAAAAATTTCCTATTCTAAATGAAACACATAGCAAGGCAATTCAACCATAATTGAGCTTCACACGTAGAAGGCAGCAGTAAAATAGACTCTAGTTAGTATTACTCTACTCCTAATCTCAGAAGCTTTAGTAAAAATCAGATTTTCCAGCCCCCAGCACAACTAATTAGTCTGTTAATTTAAAAGCAAGACCACATCACAAAATACAATGACTTGTGATACTATGAAGCATGTACAAAACCAAAACCAAAATACACCACACCAAACCCAAAAACAGTCCCAGGGTGAACTTAATATGGCACCTGAGGGCCATGGGTGGAGGTGGGGAAAACCAGGTGGGGCTGCTCAGGGCTATTAAAACAGTCAATGCCCTCAAGTGCATTAGATGGATATGGCAGTGAGAACTGTGAAAACAGGTATAAGTTTTTTTTCTTTATTTTCTGGGACAGCAAATAGGCGCTGCCTGTTTTCATTTTGGCAGCTTGGACTTTGGGGCGGTTTCTCAAGCTCCCCGGAGAGGTATTATGCAGCTGGAGCATTAGGTGGCTAAGCAGCTGTGCATCACCATGTCGGTGAGGCTGAGATTTGAAATACATTGGACATTTGAGTGCTTGAAACATTTTGCTGAGAGTGCTTCTTCTGTCTATTGCTCTTCTTCTGACTTTAGTACTTTGTAGGAAAGGGATGGTTTCCTTTTTACTTGGAACTCGCTTGCAGTTACCAGTGTATAAAAGTATATTGTGGTAGTATATAACTGTCACATAAGATAATACATATATTACAGTTTTGATAACAAACATAAATGTCAGTTAGAAATTATACTAGAAATAAGGATAGCTTCAAACAAGATCTTGGTTTAAGTCTTCTCTGCAGTTATGATAATTTCTGTTCTCTGCTAAGAATATTAAAAGCTCTGGAAACAATGAGATTGCTAGAAGTACAATGCATACATATACAGGTTTAAACACTGTATATATGTGCCAACACAGGTGAGCAACATACAGTAGTGCACTACCTTCTATGTCATAAAATCTCTTTGTTTATTAAGTAGTAGATTGTCATTTGAAAGTAATTGTAGTATATACAGGGATTAGAAAAAAATTCATTTTGAAAGTGAAGTTGAGGCTTCTGAATCCATAATAAGGCATCAAAATCAAGATTGCCCGCCTTTCTGTCGTGGTTTAAACCCAGCTAGGCAGCACGTTCACTCACTCCTTCCCCCCCTCTGGCCCTCCCCTCTTTCTTCCCTGCTCCCGGAGGAGTGGGAGGAAAGAAGAGCCAAAGAAATACGACCGCCACTGGTTCAGATAACAACAATCCAGTCACTAAGGTATAACACAAATCACTATTGCTATCATCAATAATAATAATAACAAGGAAAACAAAGGAAGAGGGTACGATATCACCCGCCGAAAACGAGCCCAACCGGGAAGTTCCCTCTCCTTCCGAGTAACTCCCAGTTAACTCCTGGGCATGACGTGCTATGGTATGGAATACCTCTTTGGTCAGTTTGGTCCTGTCAGTACAGTCCTGTCCCTCCTTCCTCCCGGCTTCCCCTCCTCCCCAGCAGAGCATGAGGCTCACAAAGTCCTTGGTCAGGGCAAACATTGCTCAGCAACAACCAAAAACATCGGCCTTATCAGCCTTGTTCCCGGGTTAAGTCAAAACACCAGCTACTAAAGAGAAGAAAAACTGACTGCAGCTGCTGAACCCAGGACACTTTCTCAGTTGGTGAACATTCATAAAGATATAAAAGTCAATACAAGGAGCAGGTGTTCAGGCACTACTCTTAAGCACTGCTAATACATTTTCAAGTACACTTTTTCCACTTTTAAAATGGTGATCCTACTAGCTGTAGTTGCTAGCTAGGTCAGCTGCACCAGCTGCTGGCTAATTCCACTGCTGTTAAGAGAAGAAATGTAATTTAGCAAAGCATGATGAGCTTCTGTCACCATAAATGGAGCTGTTTGTCTATTGTACTGTTGCCCAGCACTTCAAACAGTAAAAGATTTGCAAAAGTGAATTGTTTGGTCTCTGGCTGCTTCCTCAAGACAGAGCCCTACGTTTTACTCTTAAGCAGAATAAAAATAGTTTTTTAACCATAACTAATTACCTGGTGATTTTCTTTTCTTCCTCTCTTTTTCAGTCCCTCATTTTACTGAGGTTAAAACAGCTTATTCAGCTTAAACAGCAAAATTCAGCAAATACCAACTCTTCTTGTTTGGTAAGAAACCATTAGGTGCTCATATGCATTATCACCCTTTACTCCTATGCAACTTTGTTAGATTGAAGAAATACATTTCATAGAGCAAACTAGGAAAATATTGACGTAACACAGCTTTCTTCTAATATTATTCCTAAATCTTTAGTGTCCTCTATCATAAACTATTTTTGCAATATCATTTTTTTTCACCACTTCCTTTAGTTTCCAGCAACCCTTGAGACCATTATGTTAATATGCGTGATTATATTAATGTGAACCTTTGTATTTGCATTGTGCATTCTTCCAGATCTATGCACTGCATCAATGGCAAATGTGTATCTTTTCTTATGAAGTCTAGATTTCAGAAGTTGCTTGCACATGGTTTAAATCTAATGTCATGCTGTAGGTAGGAACTAAGGCCTTCTGATCATTCAGTTGCAAAATGGCTTTGGAAGGGCACTGACGCTGAATTATTTTGGTCATTTCTTGGGAAGCTAACTGATCCAAAACCAAGTGGTGACACAGAAGCATAGCAATGCTCCCCTTTGCTCTGTGCCAGTGTTGAATCTTAGTAAGTTTAATGTGCCTAATGTGCCAGGAATTAGTTTTTATCGATTTGCATTAGAAATAAACACAAGAGGACTGCAGCATATTAAACAGTAGGGTATGGTTTTATGTTACTAACTCCTGAACAGATACTGTTAGCTCATTCTGTTTGACTCCAACAAAACTCCCTCTGTAGAGTGATAAGATGTTCTAAAATTGCATTGCTCTTGAATAATTTTAATAAATGTAGGCAGGTTTCTGCAAACCCTCCGGAGTTCTGTTTCCATATTGACTATTGCAGGTGTTGTTTCTTTCAGTCAATGGCTTTTACTGCTGCACCATGACATTCAATAAAGTTATCCAGTAAAAAGGTAATAAAACTGGTATTAGCCTCAGGGACCACTGAAGAATAGACTTAATCAAACAGGGGTCAATGATTACTTCTGATTACTTCTCAGCAGTTTACCTCAGGATCAAAAGTAAAGAAACAGTGATTTGAGTAGGATAGAAGGAACCTGCCCATGTAATATATTGCAATGGCAGAAAGTTCATGGTATTTTTTAAAGGTTACAGCTTCCACTCTCTCATTGAGGTACCCAATGCATCTAAAGCATATTTACTTCTCACCAGCCCTATATCCAAGGATGTGATGTTCTATTACCAGACCACTGAAATTCAGTGATGACAAAGGTCATTTAGAATCATAGAACCATAGAATAGTTAAGGTTGGAAAGGACCTTAAGATCATCTAGTTCCAACCCCCCTGCCAGAAGCAGGGACACCTCACACTAAACCATGCCACCCAAGGCTTCGTCCAACCTGGCCTTGAACACTGCCAGGGATGGAGCACTCACAACCTCCCTGGCCAACCCATTCCAGTGCCTCACCACCCTAACAGGAAAGAACTTCTTCCTTATATCCAATCTAAACCTGCCCTATTTCAGTTTTAACCCATTACCCCTAGTTCTGTAACTACAGTCTTCCAGTATCTGAAGGGGGCCTATAGGGATGCTGCGGAGGGACTCTTTATTAGGGACTGTAGTCTCCATGCAGCCTTCTCTTCCGCAGGCTGAACAGCCCTAACTTTCCCAGCCTCTCTTCATATGGGAGATGCTCCAGTCCCCTGATCATCCTCGTGGCCTCCTCTGGACTTGTTCCTACAGCTCCATGTCCTTTTTATGCTGAGGACACCAGAACTGCACACAATACTCCAGTTGAGGTCTCACAAGAGCAGAGTAGAAGGGCAGGATCACTTCCTTTGACCTGCTGGTCACACTCCTTTTGATGCAGCCCAGGATACGGTTGGCTTTCTGTGTTGCAAGTGCACACTGCTGGTTCATGTTCATTTTCTCATCGACCAACAACTTCAAGTCCTCTGCAGGGCTTTATCCACTGAGTGATCCACCTATTAAGTTGATATCTCTCCAATTTAGAGACAAGGATGTCAAACACTTTGCACAAGTCCAGGTAGATGGCATCAACTGCTCTACCCCTGAAAATTTTTTTCTGGAGTTTAAATTGGAGTTTTATTACTTAAGCTGTGACTTTGCAGTCTTTACCTTCAGCAATCTGCAGACATGAGGCATACAAGAAAGTTTACAATGCTTAGCAGAAGAGTCCATACTGAACAGAGAAGTAAGGGGGCAATCTCAAGGCAGAAGAATTGGGAGCACCGATTTGTTCTCCAGTCTCATGTGAGGACTCCTGGGAAAAGCTGGTTTCTTGAAGAAATCAATAATTTAGATTCTCTTTGTATCTTGCTTATTTGCATATAAAATGATTTTATGCCAGCCAAGTTGCCAGCAAGTTTTGCTGACACTGGAAGTAATATTTGTAAATAATTCTTGATATATCATTGGACTGACAATGCATGTGGTTCACCTATTTTTTTTTTGGTTGCCTGTCCTTCCCAGAAAATTAGTGTTTACAGCAGTTCTGACTATATATATGAAGTCCAATTTGATTACTGTATGAAAACCCTCCAAACATCTACATGGGTTACATTTTACATGTACACAACATTTCCTGTATGCATAACTAGGAATATGAATGCTTCAAATGCTAGTGAAGAAGAAACTGTAGTTTAAACAAATGGAAAATGACCCTTAGGGAATACTACCATCCAAAAAAACACAACAGTAAAATCATCAAAGCTTTTTTCCCTGAGGATTGTTTCTTGAAAATAAAATGGGAATTAGTCGACACAGAGCGGCAGCTTACTCCTTACTAAGGACTCCATTCTAATTTGCTATAATCCCGTTGAGCTTTCAGGATACTTGAGCTGACATGGGGCACAGACAGGCATTGTCTGACCCTGTTCCATGCCAAACTACTCTTATTCCAGACCATTAGGTGAACAGATTGCATACCTCCCAGAAAACCTATGTATCATAGAATTCTAGAATGGTTTGGGTTGGAAGGGACTTCAAAGAAACATCTAGTCCCACCCCCCTGCCACAGGCACGGACACCTTCCACTAGATCAGGTTTCTCCAAGCCCCGTCCAACCTCGCCTTGAGCACTGCCAGGGATGAGGCAGCCACAGCTTCTCTGGGCAACCTGAGCAGAGTCTCAGCACCCTCACAGGGAAGAACTTCTGCCTAAGAGCTCATCTCAATCTCCCCTCCCCTCCCAACTTTAAAGCTGTTGCCCCTTGTTCTGTCACTACATACCCTTATAAGAAGTCCCTCTCCAGATTTCTTATCAGCCTGTTTAGGTACTGGGAAGACTGTTATAAGGTCTCCCCAGAAGATGTGCCTTTGTCTACACTACCTTTCTTGGAGCCCTGCTACATTTAAGAGGTCTCTGAAATGCATGCTGTGTTCCTTTCTCCAGGTACTTAGTGTAAGTACACTTCCCAGGTGCTTGTAAGCCCTGTTTTAGACTTTTCTGATGTACAGCAATACCTCCCAGCATCTGTGCAACAGAGCTTCCTGCTCTAGAAGCATTTTTCCAGATATGGTTTTCTGGAAGAGCTGGTGGGACCTGCAACTGTTTCTTACAGTCAAGCTGTACTGCTAACTGATCTCAGCATAAACCTGTGCTTATTTACCAACCCCATGAAATATTTAGTGTATTATATGAAGTCTTGGAGATATGTTTTTTCCTACAAAGCCTCTTTGATTCCAGTGGTTCTTCACAAGGATACTGATGTCACCAGTCGAAACTGTTTCAACTCTGCATGGTCTTGAAATAACAAATTATTCTTTTGCACACAAGTGTGACTGGAAGAATTTCTTTCTTTCTAAACACTCTGAATAAAGACCATTAATTTACCATCTCTCTTTGGGTACTGATTCTTGTTTATGATCCAGATACAGCAGTATATTTATTTTTGCCTTCATCTGTACTTTTATTTTCTGTGTTCTAGAGTCATCATTGCCATCAGTTGCTTTCCTGTGTTTGTGCAACTTGTCTGAATTTTGCTTCATTAAAAGTGTTCCTGTATCCTCCTCCATGCTATACCTGCAGAAATCAATCAAGCTGAAGAAGTATAGTCTGAATAACATCCTCTGCAGAGCTTATGCTCTACAACAACAATTCTCACTTCCACATGAAAATATTAGAATCTCAGCTTTTAATGATAGGTAATTTCCAGGCTAACCATCAACTCCACTTGGTTTCTATTGCCCTTTATTACTGAATTTGTAGAACTGGCTTTTGGTTTGTTTTTTTTTTCTTTGGAGGGGTTGGGGGGGAGGAAGATGAAACATACTACATTCAAAGGTATCAATAGATGAATATTTTTACCTCTCTTCAACTTTATTTTGGCCCCCTTTAGGTATTTTGTGAGGTATATTTCTCAATGGCATTTACTGAAAGTCTGTTTCACACTTTTATTTTGGTTTTATTTTATCTTTATTTTGGTTTTGTTTGTTTGGTTGGTTTTGGTGGGTTTTTTTTCCTTTTCCCAGTTGTCCTGGGTTCAGCAATAGCAGTCAATTTTTCTCCTTCTTAGTAGCTGGTACAGCTGTGTTTTGACTCAACTTGGGAACAAAATCCATAACAGGAATGTTTTTAGTTACTGCTTGAATGTTTTGTTCTGACCAAGGACTTTGTGAGTCTCATGCTCTGCCTGGGAGGAGGGGAGGCCAGGAGGGTTTCGGTTGGTGGTTGGTGCGGTGTTGTGAGTTATCTGCCGGTGGTTGGTGAGATGCTGTATTCTTTTCCCTTGTTATTTCCTTTACCGTTATTATTATTGGTGGTAGCAGTAGTGATTTGTGTTGTACCTTAGTTTCTAAAGTGTTCTTATCTCAACCTGAGGGAGTTGCATTCTTTTGATTCTCCTCCCCATCCCTCTGGAAGCAGGGGAGGGCAAGAAAGGGGGGGTTGAGTGAGTGATGAATGAGATGCATGGCTGGGTTTAAACCACGACAATTCTTTTTGGCGCCCACGTGGGGCATGAAGGGTTAAGATAATGACAGATCTGACCGGATTGGGAGTCACTCATCACAATGCTGATTTATTGGCTCTCAAGGTTTTTCCTCTTGATCTCACGATCTCAGCATATCATACCTTAAGTACAGCTGGTATTCGCTGTGTTGGTGTTTATCTGGGCTGGGTTTAAACCACAACACCAATGGTTTTAATTATTTATAGACAGTAACTGGTCTGAGAAATGTCACAGCATAGACTTGAGAGATTTTTTACTATTAAACATGGTATCTGCAGTGTAATAAAGGAATAAAAAAGGCAGTTCCCTTTTGGTCAAATAATTCACCATGAATAAATTATCTATTAAATACAGCATTTTTCAAACAATTACAGAAGTAATGCTGAGTTTACCAGTTAATTGTTGAATTGTTATCAATCTATGAAAGTAACTTTAAGAACACAGCTTCTTCCAGAAAACCAGTTTTGAAGAATAGCTGAGGGTGACATCCTTAACAGTGGATCAATAATTCAATGGAAAATTTAGTATTGAATCTGCAGGACAGTTAATTTCACCATCATTCTGGTATGTAATTGGACACTAAAGTCATACAGTAATGTGGCTATCCCATGACATGACTGCAGAATATAAATATTGTTGAATTACAGCTGTTCTGAAATAGATTAAAAATCCATCTATTATAAAACCCTAACTTTCACCCTGACAGAAAATCAGAAAATAGTGACAGAAAAGTTTATAGCAATCCTTTTCTAAGATTCCCTTCCAGATTTAGTTATCTGAATGTCATATCAATGTTTTGAGAAATATTAACCATGAGGACCACTTCAAGTATCAGTACACTACTAGATATGTGGTCTACTTTGTTTTCAGGACTCAGTAATATTTTCAGAGATTGATAGGTATATAACCACTTCAGCAATGACAAGCAGGGCTTTTCCCTGTTATTTATAAGACTTCTTTCCACAGCATGTCTCCATTTGGGAAATAATTAAGAATAAGTATTTTAAAAAGATCTGCTATTGCATATGCCTCTTTAGATCTTTAGTAAGGATGGGAAAGTATATAGAAATGCATTTTAAAATCTTAAATGTGTTAAGCTTGTTTTAGCAGTGACACTATAAGGGACTTATTGTAACAATTTTCATCAGCTTTTCCAAGCATTTTCAGTACAAGGTTTATTAGCCCAACTCTTTAAAGTAGACCATGTAAAGATTTTGCTTCAGTGAAGTGTTGCATTTTCTGACAGAAAATGCAGTTTTGCAAAAGCTACAACATCATAAATTTCAGCAATATGAAGTGCAAGGTCCTACATCTGGGTCAGGGCAATCCTAGACACAACTACAGGTTGGGTAGAGAAGTGATTCAGAGCAGCCCTGCAGAGAAGGACTTGGGGGTATTGGTAGATAAGAAACTTAACATGAGCCACTTCAGTGTCCACTTGAAGCCCAAAAAGCCAGCTTTATCCTGGGCTGCATTAATAGAAGCATGACCAGCAAGGTCAAAGGAGATGATCTTTCACCTCTACTCTGCTCTCATGAGACCTCACTTGAAGTACTGGCCAAGTTAGCAAGAGCTTTGGGCTACATGGTCTAGGGTGAGGTGTCCCTGCCCATGGCAGGGGTGTTGGAACTAGGTGATCTTAAGGTCCTTTCCAACCCTAACTATTCTATGATTTTATAGTTATTGGAATGAAATACATGCCAGAAGGGTCAGTTTCAAGTCAGAGGCATCTCTCACATTGCAGACAGTGCAGTGAGGACTAAGATTGAATTCTACTAAGTATATGAAGTTCTTAAAGTGGTATATCTCAAGTATTGACTTAAATTTGTTTTAGGGAGTTAATATCTATTTTATTATAATAGTAAGGCTACAGGTAAAGTAGGTATTGAAATAGTATATGTGGAAAATGGTAGCTTGGGTGACTGTTTTGGCACATGCGAAGTTTTTTAGAAGCAAGTCTGCTATATCTTTTATACCACTGCTAAATACAAATATATTTTCCATATTGTAATTTCTAAAAAGCATTAAGGGAAACAAGTTTTTTACCATCTTCTTCAGAATATGGACTTAAGTATGCCAAAAGAAGGAGCTGTGTATATGCTAATTTAATTACAATGAGATTTTCCTTATCAGTACAATCAACTGTAATTAAAATCAGAGTTATATGTTTTAAAAGTATAGTCAACCAAATGAAGGAGCTGTGTATATGCTAATTTAATTACAATGAGATTTTCCTTATCAGTACAATCAACTGTAATTAAAATCAGAGTTATATGTTTTAAAAGTATAGTCAACCAAATGAAGGAGCTGTGTATATGCTAATTTAATTACAATGAGATTTTCCTTATCAGTACAATCAACTGTAATCAAAATCAGAGTTATATATTTTAAAAGCATAGTCAACCAAATAAGCAGTTATACTTTAGTTCAAATAGATACATAGATATTCAGAAACTTTTGTCTCTATCTAATTGCAGTTCTTAATGTTAAAAATTTGCAAAACCATTTTCTTTTGAAGAAATATTCAAGACCAGGTTGGATGAAGTTCTGAGCAACCTGATTTAGTGGAAGATGTCCCTGCTCATTGCAGGAGAATTGGGTGGTTTGACCTTTAAAAGTCCCTTTTAACCCAAACTATCCTATGATGCTATGAATTCCATTGAAGTGCCCTTGCACCTTTCAGGTGAAATTGTATATAGCTCATGTGGTGACTTCAATTTAAATTCCAACACTCAATAGCAAAAAAACCCAGGAAAATGTTTCTATAGGCTGGACTAGTCAAATGTTTCTCAAAGCTGATTCAAATATTTCTGTGTTTCATTTCAGCAAGCAATGCAAAGTACTCCACAATCTTTGCACAGCTGATATTTACTGGCAGATAGGATTGCATCTATAAACTACCTCCACTGATATATTCAGATAATAATATACAGGTTTCTAAAATACATCCTGAAATGGTGATGCCTCTTGGATGCTACATAAAATGCAATCATCATGAAATAGGTACTTAGACAACATCTGGAATGTTCTTTCCATTTTAAACATTTTAGGAAATATTAGCAGAGAAGAAATTCAGGAAAGAAAAGTTACAGATTACAGATCAGGAAGAATCCAATTATAACATGCAAAAATATTTTACTTGTCCAAATGAAAATGCCGTGAAGAAATGTGTTTTAAAACTATACTGGTGCTATTTGGCCCTTCTAAGCCTGTTCCAATATATAGCTCCCCTTATTATTGGGAATTCTGGGACGATGCTCAGAACCAGAGGTAATGGCTCTGATCAACCCTGAAAGGCAAGATTTTCCTCAGGCTGAACTGTTGGACTGTATTAGGAAGGGAAATGCAGCTCTGGGAAAGCTGTTGAAGAAAAAAGCTGTCGAAGAAAAAAGCTATCCAGAAAGTTCAGGGTGGCACATGGGAACGAGATTAAGGGCAGAAAAAATGTAAATTTGATTTGGAGTTCAGGAAAAAGTATTGTAGTGGATTCCTGTAGTTGCACAGGGCTTCTGGACAGAAGGTGAGGAAGCCTTACTTTCTCACCAGCCTCTCTCTTTTTGGGGGGCATAGGGGAGTAGAGGTCAGTGATATAGTTTGATAAGTCAAAATGATGACCTGTCCCACCCTCACCTCTGCTCAGGTAGGAGTGAAGAGATCTAGAAAAGGCTCTAGAAGGACTGGAGTTCATCTGGGTGATAATGACATCTCTGAAGGAAAGACAGGCTCCCACAGCAGCAGGCATTTCAGCTAATCCCAGCAGCAGAAAAATTCATTGCTGTGTACTTGTTCTGCTACTTCAGAAGAAGTGGCCTTTCTTATTGTATCCAGCTGCCTGATGGGTCACCTGAAATCAAACTGTCACAGCAACCATGAGAATAATTGTGGATCATGAGAGGCTGAAGGAGGAAGGAAGAAGTAGGTACCTTGATCTGTCATTATCAAGAGTGCTTTTAAACAAGAATAGACAAATTGTTAAGGATCTACATAGCAAGGAAAAAGAAACTGCTTAGGTTCCACTGATGTTAAACTGAGGATAATTGTATCGAAGATTTATAAGAATTATATATAATGAAGGGAAAGATGTCTTAAAGTTCATAGCTGGGGAATGTAAAGTATCACCAAGGTAATTGATGTGTATTGCATCAAATGATTCACTAAAATAACACTGGACAAAGCATTGAATATATACCTGTGTTAATGGGAAGATGAAATAAATGATCCAACATCAAGAATTTCTCTACCAAGCTCTTATTGGCGCACACTACTGATATGTCTGTATGCATCTTTGCAAATCACCCAGATTACCCTTTGCCTAACTAACATAGTGGGCTGAATACATCTCATCTACAAAATTTGAAGGGGATTTAATGAGTATAAGGTTTCTATGGCTGTTCACATGAAGCAAAGGACCAATGTATTTCTAAAAGCTTTCTCAGAAATGGTGTGTAAGATTCCACTCTTACCATGAGAAAATGGAAATGATCTCTCAGCCCTAGAGTGTACTCATCCAGCCAACACTGCAGATGTACTTAGTTCCATGTGTGCATTTGCCTACTGATTTTACTAATTTGAGTATGAACACTGGCAAGACTGGAACAATGAGTGAGCTCTGAGCTCTCTCTGAAGTCCTAGTTTTTCCCATGAAGACAATTAAAGAGAAGAACGTGGACAGGTAGTCTGACAATGGACATTTTGTGAGCAATCCAGAGGCCTCAGTGTAAAGCAGTTTGCTTAAGAACAGTAAGCAATCCAGAGGCCTCAGTGCAAGGCAGCTTGCCTGAGAATAGCAACGGAGCTAGAGATAAGCTGAAGGCCATGGATTAGGAAGCGAAGACAGCACTACCAGCAGAGGCAAAAACAAGAGTGAAGAAAACACCACCTGCAGACAGGCGAAAACAAGAGCGAAGGAAAACATCACCGGTAGTAAAGGAATAAACAAGATAGTCTAAAGGCCAAGTTCCCAGGACTGAGCTATGCAATCATAAGTGTTGTTAAGGGTTAAAGTGCCCAATCAGTAATTGCCAAAGTGATGTAACTGTACTAAGAAATTCCTATATAAGGCTGGCACTTTGCTTAATAAAACGGCATTAGTTTGGATCACATTGATCGCCTCAGCATTGTCCGTGACTCCCGCGCCAGCAGAAGAAAACTTATCTGATTAGATTCTGGAATGGGTTGCCCAGGGAAGTTGTGAGTGCTCCACCCCTGGCAGTGTTCAAGGCCAGGTTGGACAAAGCCTTGGGTGTCATGGTTTAGTGTGAGGTGTCCCTGCGCAGGGGGGTNAGTGCTCCACCCCTGGCAGTGTTCAAGGCCAGGTTGGACAAAGCCTTGGGTGTCATGGTTTAGTGTGAGGTGTCCCTGCTTATGGCAGGGGGGTTGGAACTAGATGGTCTTAAGGTCCTTTCCAACCCTAACTATTCTATGATTCTATAATGTACCACCTTCAACTGTGTGTGATATTGCAGTGCCATCTGTGCCAAAGCCAATTCATATACTGGGCATGACGTGTTGTGGTATGGAATACCTTTTTGGCTAGTCTGGGTCAGGTGTCCTGTCTCTGTGTTCTCATGGCTTTTTGTGCCCCTCCATACTTGCAGAGCATGAGAGGCTAAAAGGACCTTGATCAGAGTAAGCATTACTTAGTAACAATTAAAACATTGGTGCTTTATCAGTGTTATTCTCAGGCTAAAGTTGAAAACACAGCACTGCGCCAGCTACTAAGGAGGAGAAAAATAACTGTTACAGCTGAACCCAGGACAGTGCAGAATCCACTGAGTTCCTGAAGGCACGTCATCTCAGTAGCCCATAGAAAACTGATTTATTGTGCCGTAATTTGCATGGAAAACTAAAACTATAATTGACCTTTAATAGATTGCTTGCTTGATTTTGATAAATCATAGAATCACAGACAACACTTTCCACTAGACCAGGTTGCTCCAAGCCCTGTCCAACCTGGCCTTGAACACTGCCAAGGATGGGGCAGCCACAGCTTCTCTGGGCAACCTATGATAGCACCTCACCACCCACACACACAGAAGAAAATACTTTAATATACAGTGGAAATTGTATGTAAACTTGAGATTACCTTTGGATTCTAACTGGTTCTTTCCTGGAATGTAAAAATAAATGAAAAAATATCACTTGCAAACCTGTTCTAACCAGCAGTTTAATACCTGAGGTTCTGAAATAGGAAACCTGGAGCTAGAACTTGCAGCAATGCATCAAGACTGTTATCTACTTTCCTGGAGATCTGTTGTCAGTATAGTTTGCAGATCCAGCTGCAGAAAATCCAACAGTACATTTCAAGTCACCTTTCCCTTGACCACACAGCAACCTTTTTCTGGTACCAGTGAAAGCAGTTGTTCCAATCACAGTTTTACTTGGTGAAAAATTGTGATTTCCTCAAGATGAATGAGTGTGCTCACCACTTTGAGATGGCAGACAGCCAAGTGTTGATGTTTAGAGTAATAGATATGTACTAATAAAATACAGCAATGGTTCTGTTGTCTTGCCCGCTGCAAGTTGACAAACTTCTCATTCAGGAAATTTTGCCTGTATTTGTTTCCTTTTTTCTTCTTTTATAGCCAAGAGAACAGTATGAATAAATGCAGCTGGTCACATGATAAAGAAATGTTGTGGTTTAAGCCCAGGCTGTAAATCAGAACCATGCAGTGTAACTCCCATGGGTAGTGTCCTGGGTTTAGCAGTAGCAGTCATTTTTCTCCTTCTTAGTAGCTGATGCGGTTTTTATGTTTTGACTCTCCCTGGGAACATAGCTGATAATACCAGTGGTTTTAGTTGTCGCTAAGTAATGTTTATTCTGATCAAGGACTTTCTGAGTCTCATGCTCTGCCAGGGAGGAGGGAGCCGGGAGCCGGGAGGAAGCAGGGACAGGACACCTAACCCAAACTGACCAAAGACGTATTCCATACCATAGCACGTCATGCTCAGGATGTAGAACTGAAGGCAGTTACTCAGAAGGGCTAGTATTCTGGGGGTTGGAGGAGGTATTCAGTCGGCGCTCAGTTGGGGTGGGATGTCATGAGTTATCTGTTGGTGGTTGGTGAGATGCTGTATTCTTTTCCCTTGTTATTTCCTTTACCGTTATTATTATTGGTGGTAGCAGCAGTGATTTGTGTTATACCTTAGTTTCTAAAGTGTTCTTATCTCAACCTGTGGGAGTTGCATTCTTTTGATTCTCCTCCCCATCCCTCTGGAAGGAGGTGAGGGCAAGAAAGGGGGGTTGAGTGAGTGAACGAGCTGCATGGCTGGTTTTAAACCATGACAGGTAGAGATAAGAACAGCCCAGTAACTAAGGTATAACACAAACCACCACTGCTAACACCATTAATAATAATGATAAGGGAAATAACAAGGGAAGAGAATACAATACCACTGTTAAACCCCAGCCTGACCAAGCAGTAAACCAGCCCTTCTGGGTAACTCTCACTTGCCTCCCGGGCATGATGTGCTGTGGTATGGAATATCTCTTTGGCTAGTTTGGGTCAGGTGTCCTGTCTCTGCTTCTTCCCAGCTTCTCCTCCTCCCTGGCAGAGCATGAGACTCACAAAGTCCTTGTTCAGACAATTGAGCAGTANGAATATCTCTTTGGCTAGTTTGGGTCAGGTGTCCTGTCTCTGCTTCTTCCCAGCTTCTCCTCCTCCCTGGCAGAGCATGAGACTCACAAAGTCCTTGTTCAGACTAAACATTTGAGCAGTAACTAAAAACATCAGTGTTATCAGCGCTGCTCCCAGGCTGAAAGTCAAAATACACAGCACTGCACCAGCAACTAAGAAGGAGAAAAAAAATGACTGCTACTGCTGAACCCAGGACAAGAAATTGTAGGCCAGGTGTGACATTTCCTGTATCAAGAATGAAGTTTCCTTATTTTACTGTTATGCCCCTAAAAATAAGCAGCTTTACAAACTGACAGATTTATCATGCTGACATGCAATTTTTCTGTGCAACTTCTCCAAGGCTGTGGTTAAGCTGTGAGGTTATTTCTATTTGGCAAAATAAAGTGATTATAATGATGTACAGATTTCTATACTATATTCAAATTTTCTAACCTTAGTCTGTGGTACTCAGGAGACTGGATTGCCTGTGGTTGATAATAATGCTCAGGGTTTAAAAAGTGGAGAAAAAGTCATGGTGCTGTATTGGTGATGTTGAAAATACTGTGGTTTAGTCGATCTTTAAACTGAAGTGTTGAAGCTATGATGCATGAAATGTTTTCTCTGGACAAAAGTTATGAATTTAAAGTTGATATTATATTGCAAATAGAAGAAACAACAGCATTATAAAACCAAATGTTTTATACATGTCTACATGGTAAACAGAAAAAGGGTGAAATGGGAACTGTCTAATTTTTCAAATACAGGCAGCCAAATTTAAAATCAGTGGTGAGATGTGACATATACAATTTGCCTTATAGATGGCTCAGATTGAGTAATTTTGAGTAACAATTTTGAAACAGTTTTATGGGGAAGTAGACATTTTACTTTTCAAAGACTGTTATTTCAGGGGAGATTAAACTGTTTGTGTATAACTTGAAATATTAGAGTCAACACTTGTGACAAGTTTTCAACTCTTTTCAGGTCAGCCTACTCTGAACTAAATCAGTGGGCTAAACAATTACATTATAAAGGGGAAACTGGCTATAAAGAAGATAAGCATGGACCACTAAAATTAATTTATGACAATTTTTCAGTGATGAGAAAATGTCTTTTGTTCTGTATCCTTTCATTCTTAAGGAATAGGAAAGAGTGAAGTAGTGGACTTTCTGTGGGCTGAACCAAGCTTGTGATGAATTGCAAAACAGAAGCTGGGTTAACTTCTCACAGTGACAAAAAGTCAAGAAGGAAAGCTGAAACATGACAAGGGAGTTGCAGATACAGGAACCCAGAGAGTTGTAAGTGTGAGTAAGGGCAGACTTCAAGTGGAGCCACCCATTTCTCATCATCATCTTTTCTGGATGATACAAGTGGAAAGGATTCTGTTTATCACTAGAAGTTATACTGAATTTTAGAAAATGTTATCTAATGGTGACTTCTTTGCAAGCCATGCAAAGCCAGCATTCCTTTGCTAGTTTTTGCCAGGCATTCTTATGCTAGTTTGTCCTGACTTTCAAAGAAATGCTGGGCAAGAGTTAACACTGTCTTTTAACCTCTCAGATTATGCCTCTAGCTGTAGCTTTAAATAAATGGCTCTGTGGATGGACAGATGACTCAGTTTTCCTGGGCTGTCAACCTAGGACCCTGTCCAAGTATAAAACTCACTTAAATAGAAAACAAAGAAATCAAATAGCTGTAAGACCTGATAAAGTGCTAGCTAAAATGGGATACCCAGAAGAATGTATGATACAGTGAGAAAAATGTAATTCTCACATGAGTAGTCACATTAAGTCAACTCTATTACCTAGGAACAAGTAAGCAGGTAAGAACGCTTTCAAAAGAATAAAAGAAATACCCTAATCTGAAAAGGAGTCTCCTATTGTTCTTGCTGGTACAGAAGCTTTGATATAAAATTAAATTTCAGAATGCCACAGGCAGGAACACCTTCCACTAGATAAGATTGCTCCAAGCCCATCCAACCTAGCTTTGAACTCTGTCAGGGATGGAGCAGCCACAGTGTCTCTGGGCAACCTGTGCCAGTGTCTCACTGCTGTATTTTTCAGGGAGAAATACTTAAGATTTTCATAACCATTTGGTTGGTGCCAAGCTACTCAAGGTGAAAGCAGTCTGTTCCCTAAATAATACATGTATTTGTGGCTTCATTTAGATGATATAACTGCGGCTTGATTTTTAGAATTGTCAAGGCTGAAGAGGTCCAGTTTAAAATCATTCTGTGCTTTAAATTGTCATTGCCCTGGAAGTTAAGGTTTGTATTGCTTATGGCAGGACTAGTTTAGAAAGAGAAAAATATTTTCCCTGGAGACATTCCAACTTTGAAATGAGGCTGTTCTCTGTCCATCAAAGCAAATCTGTTAGGGAAGGGCAAAACTATTCCCTATGAAAAACAAACAAGCTTAATAGTTCAATGTAGGATGTCAAATGTCTGTTACAGATGTATTTGTGAAGGACTTTAGGGCAAGGTGTGTATTGCTGAATGTATTGCTAGGGAAAGTTTAAAAAAAGAAGCTCTTCTAAGACCCAGTGTCTGACTTGGCTAATTTTTAAAGAAAAAATTGTCTCCCTGAAAATGTTTTTCTGTCAAAAGCAGTTGGAAAGAGGCTTAGTGAATGACACAGCAAATTATTTGTGGTGGTCACCAGTGTTGCTTCATCTTTCTTCCCTGGTTTTAGCATAAATGTATTCCTGAATTTCAGTATCAACAGTGCAATATTCATGACTCCCCACAGGCCGCTGAAAATTCAAACAGCATTAACTCCATTGTTGATGTACTTTATCACAGAACATTTACCTTCCCTACCCAGATACTTATTCTGTCCTTTATTTCTACTTAATTCTTTATTTCATAAAACACATTAGAGCTTTTTGCTTCCTAGAGTCTGGATTTCTCCTTATTTTCCCTCCAGCTGCCATACAAATGAGTGCAGTTGAATGTGTATTTTCCATCCACTCACTATAAACATGCATTCAAATTGGGGTTCATCTCACCTACCTTCAGCTTTAAATGTAGTATAATTTAGTCCTTTTGTCATCAGGAGTGGAGATGGGCACTTCCAGTAAGTGATCATCCTACTTGCTGTAGTTGTTTGTCCTATGATTGGTGGTATGTGTCTGTCCACAAGCTGACTCTCAGCTGAGTCTTTTTTGGCTAATTGACCACCTTAATATGGAAGCCTAATTTTTATATGACTGGGATTAGGAAAAATTAGTTCTACCCTTCTATTTACCTAGCAAGGCCACATTTCTGGATTTCCGAAGGGCCAACTTTGGTCTCTTCAATCGATTGCTAAGGGAAGTCTCATGGGAAAGGGTACTAAGTGGTAAAGGGGCTCAAGATAGTTGATCAGCATTCAAGGACCGCTTCTTCCAACCTCAGGATCAGAGCGTCCCAATAGGTAGGAAATCAAGTAAGGGAGCCAGGAGACCGGCATGGTTGGACAAGCAACTGCTGGGCAAACTCAGGTGGAAAAAGAGACTATGGAAGAAAGGGCTGGCCACTTGGGAGTAATATAGGACAGTTGTTAGAGGATGTAGGGAGGCAATTAGGACAGCTAAGGCCTCCTTGGAACTTAATCTTGCAAGTCGGGTTAAAGATAATAGAAAAGGCTTCTTCAAATACATAGCGAGTAAAAGTAACACAAGAGGTAATACAGGCCCACTGCTGAACGAGGTGGGTGCCCTGGGGACAGAGAATATAAAGAAGGTGGAGGTGCTGAATGCCTTCTTTGCCTCTGTCTTTACTCCTGCAGACTCTCCCCTGGGGCCCCAGATTCCTAGAGCCCCAGAAGGAGTCAGGATAAAGGAGGAGTTTGCCTTGTGTCCTGGGTTCAGCAGTTGCAGTCAGTTTTTCTTCTCCTTAGTAGCTGGTGTTTTGACTTAGCTCAGGAACAAGGCTGATAAGGCCGATGTTTTTGGTTGTTGCTGAGCGATGTTTGCCCTGACCAAGGACTTTGTGAGCCTCATGCTCTGCCGGGGAGGAGGGGGAGCTGGGAGGAAGGAGGGACAGGACTGTACTGACAGGACAAAACTGACCAAAGAGGTATTCCATACCATAGCACGTCATGCCCAGGATGTAACTGGGGAGGATCCGGAAGGCCTAGTTCTCTCTCAGGGTGGTTGGAAGAGTTGGTTGGTCAGCACTCGGTTGGTGGGGTGTCGTGAGCTATCTGTTGTGGTTGATGGGATGTTGTATTCTTTTCCTGTATCATTATTATTATTGGTGGTAGCAGCAGTGATTTGTGTTATACCTTAGTTACTAAACTGTTCTTATCTCAACCATGTGGAAGTTGCATTCTTTTGATTCTCCCCCCATCTCTCTGGAAACAGGGGAGGGCAAGCCAGGGGGGTTGAGTGGGTGAACGAGCTGCGTGGTTGGTTGGGTTTAAACCACGACACCTTGGTAGATGAGGATTGGGTTAGGGATCAGTTAAGCAACCTGGACATCTATAAATCGATGGGTTCGGATAGAATACACCCACGAGTCCTGAGGGAGGTGGTGGAGGTCATTGCTAGGCCACTCTCCATCATCTTTGGTAAATCATGAGAAACAGGAGAGATGCCTGGAGGATGGTGAATGTTACGCCAGTCTTATAGGGGCAAGAAGGAGCAAGGGAAGAAGGAGGACCTGGGCAATTATAGACCAGTCAGCCTTACCTCCATCCCTGGAAAGGTGATGGAACAACTTATTCTTGACACCATCTCTAGACATATCAAGGATGAGAGTGTCATGAACAGCAGCCAACATGGTTTTACTAAGGGGGGTCATGTTTGAGCAACCTTATAGCCTTCTATGAGAAAGTAACCGGTGCTGTTTAATATTTTCATCAACAACCTGGATGAGGGCACTGAGTGTACCCTCAGCAAGTTCGCTGATGATACTGAACTGGGAGGAGTGGCTGACACACCAGAAAGCTATGTTGCCATTCAGCGAGACCTGGACAGGCTGGAGAGTTGGGTGTGGAGCAACTTGATGAAATTCAAGAAGGGCAAGTGTAGAGTCTTGCATCTGGGGAAGAACAACCTCATGGACCAGTACAGGTTGGGGGTTGACCTGCTGGAAAGGAGTGAAGGGGAAAGGGACCTGGGGGTCCTGGTGGATGGGAGGATGACCATGAGCCAGCAATGTGCTCTTGTGGCCAAGAAGGCCAATGGCATCCTAGGGTGCATTAGAGAGGGTGTGGTCAGTAGGTCAAGAGAGGTTCTCCTCCCCCTCTACTCTGCCTTGGCAAGGCCACATCTGGAATATTGTGTCCAGTTGTGGGCCCCTCAGTTCAAGAAGGACAGGGAATTTCTTGAAAGAGTCCAGCGCAGAGCCATGAAGATGATGAAGGGAGTGGAACATCTCCTTTATGAGGAGAGGCTGAGGGAGCTGGGCCTCTTGAGCTTGGAGGAGACTGAGGGGTGACCTCATCAATGTTTACAACTATGTAAAGGGTGAGTGTCAGGATGATGGAGCTAGGTTCTTTTCAGTGATGTCCAGTGCTAAGACAAGGGGCAATGGGTGTAAACTGGAGTATAGGAGGTTCCATGTGAACATCAGGAGACACTTCTTTACTGTGAGAGTGACAGAGCACTGGAACAGGTTGCCCAGGGGGGTTGTGGAGTCTCCTACATTGGAGATATTCAAGGCCTGTCTGTACATGTTCCTGTGTGATTTACTCTAGGTTACCCTGCTCTTGCAGGGGGGTTGGACTAGATGATCTTTCGAGGTCCCTTCCAACCCTTAGGATTCTGTGATTCTGTGGTAGGCTGGGTTGCTGGCCTGTGGCCAGTGGGATGAGGTTCAAGAAGGCAAAGTGCAGGGTCCTGCATTTGGACCACCACAGCCCCATGCAATGCTACAGACTTAGGGAAGAGGGACTGGAAAGCTGCTTGGTGAAAAAGGGCCTGGGGATGTTTGCTCCAGGATCAAACTGTGTGGGGCCTCAAGTTTCCCCTCTGGAAGAAGGGAGCAAAGAGGCCACTAATCGGAGAAGATGGCAATTAGTAATGAAGAAAAAAGGAGGAAGAGGACAGTTAAAAGCAAGGGGCTTCCTCCTACATCTGTTGTCCCCACCCAGAACGGTTTTGCAGTCCTGCAGGGGGCTAGTGAGGAAACGCGCTTGCATCAGTGTTGGAGTCAGCAGGAGAAAAGTGAGCACTCAATATGAATGATCAGCAAATCTCGTTTATTAGCAGTTATTTGGTTACAGTTATAGGGTCCTTAATGAGCTAATACATAGTGCAAAAGCGAGCTCATGATTGGATAATACTATAAAGGTCAATGCCACCCCCTGTTGCACCTTTTGGCAACACTCTTGTGGGTTACTGTTCTACTTTTGTACTGCTAGTTCTGCATTTCTCTTTGATTACAGTTTCTTTATTGTTCCGAAACCCAACAGCAAGTACAGTCTGTCTGTGTTCCTGATTACACCAGCTGTACCCTGTACTTATCTAATTCTTCCTCAGCAAGTTGCTGCATGGCAACATGACCCTTTTGTTTTAACCAATCCTCCACACGTCGGGAACAGACGGCTGGGGTGCTGGTAAAGAAGGTCTCTACTGGTGCTGTCAGGAAAAAGTGGCAGGTCCTAGTAGTGGGGGACTCTGCTTTGAAAGGCACGGAGGCACCCATCTGTCAGCCTGATCCAGTCTCAAGGGAGGTTTGTTGCCTACCCGGAGCACTGATCAGGGATAATGCAGAGAGGCTGCCTGCTCTGGTAAGTCCCATGGACTATTACCTGCTTCTATGTGCTTCTATGTGTGATCCATGTGGGTGCTAGGGATGTAGATAGCAGTAGCCTGGGGGACATAAAGAAGGACTACAGAGCTCTGGGAGAGGTGCTTAGAGGCTCTGGAGCTCAGATAGTTTTTTCATCTCTTCTTCAGGATACAAGGGAGGACCTTAAAAAATCTAGGAGGATTGGACAGGTTAATAAATGGTTACAAGAGTGGTGTCATGGTCAAGGGTTTGGATACCTTGAACACGGGACTGGAGTTTGAAGGTCAGGTCTACTGGGGGCTGGTGGACATGCTCTGATAAATAAAGGGAAGAGTGGGCTTGGTAAGAGGCTTGCCAGACTTGTCAAGGATGCTTTAAACTACATGTACAGGGGGAGGGGGGCATTGTTCCATCCCAACACACCCAGTCAGTAGCTACCACCTATAAAAAATGCTCAGAGCAACCTAGCAACATTCCAGCTGCTCCAGCCAATGAGCCGGCTTCATTTGCAGCTCAGCTCATGTGTCTCTATACAAATGCCCGTAGCATGGGGAAACAAACAAGAGGAATTAGAGATGTGTGCCCATCTTCAGGGGTATGATATAATAGGCATCACAGAAGCATGGTGGCTCCTATNGCTTCATTTGCAGCTCAGCTCATGTGTCTCTATACAAATGCCCGTAGCATGGGGAAACAAACAAGAGGAATTAGAGATGTGTGCCCATCTTCAGGGGTATGATATAATAGGCATCACAGAAGCATGGTTGGATGGCTCCTATGACTGGAGTGTTGGAATGGAAGGTTACAGGCTTTTTAGGAAAGACAGGCCTGGTAGGCAGGGAGAGGGAGTTGCCCTTTATGTTAGGGATAAGCTGGAGACTATGGAACTCTCTCTGGGGACAGGTTAACAGAGAGTCTGTGGGTCAGAGTTAAAGGGAGAACAGCGATGGGAGACATTACTGTGGGGATCTGCTACAGACCACCTGATCAAGAGGACTCTGTGGATGAAGCACTCCACAAAGAAATAGGAAAAGCCTCAGGCTCGCAGGCCCTTGTTCTCATGGGGGACTTCAACCACCCAGACATCTGTTGGAGAGACGGTACGACCCAGCACAAGCGATCCAGGAGGTTCCTCGATTGTGTGGAAGACAACTTCCTTCTGCAAGTAATAGAGGAGCCGACAAGGAGAGGTGCCCTGCTTGACCTCATGCTCACCAACAGGGAAGGGCTCGTTGGGAATGTGACGCTCCAGGGCAGCCTTGGATGCAGTGATCATGAGATGGTAGAATTCGGGATCCTCAGGATGGTGAGAAGAGCGTGCAGCAAACTCACTGCCCTGGACTGCAAGAGAGCAGACTTTGGTGTCTTCAGGAACCTGCTTAGTAAGGTTACATGGGATATAGCCTTAGAGGTCAGTGGGGCCCAAGACTGCTGGATGATATTCAAAGATCACCTGCTACAAGCTCAGGAGTGTTGCATCAAAACTACAAGGAATTGCAGGAGGAGGGCCAGTAGACCCTCTTGGATGGATAAGGAGCTGCTGAGGAAAATTCGAATGAAGAAAGACACTTATAAAAGGTGGAAGCAAGGACAGGCAGCCTGGGATGAATACAGGGATGTTGCCTGGGAAGCTTGGGAGCAGGTTAGGAAAGCTAAGGCCCAGGTAGAAGGAAACTTAGCAAGAGATGTTAAGAATAACAAGAAGGGATTCTACAGGTATATTGCAAATAAAAGGCAGACCAGGAACAACTTAGACCCCCTCCAAAAGCTATCAGGTGAACTGGCTATGCAGGATTTGGAGAAGGTTGAGGTTCTGAATAACTTCTTTGCCTTGGTCTTCAACAGGAAAGGCTCTGACTGCACCAATCAAGTCTTGGAAGGCAGACACAGGGACTGTGAGAATGAACACCTTGGGCCCACTCTAGGAGAGGATATGGTTCAAGACCATCTTAAGAACATGAACATGCACAAGTCCATGGACCTGATGAAATCCATCCGCGGATCCAGAGGGAGCTGGCAAGTGAAGTTGCTAAGCCACTGTCCATCATATTTGAAAAATCATGGCAGTCAGGTGAAGTTCCCGACGACTGGAAAAGGGGAAATATAACCCCCATTTTCAAGATGGGGAAAACGGATGACCTGGGGAATTACAGACCAGTCAGTCTCACCTCTGTGCCTGCCAAAATCTTGGAGCAGATTCTCCTGGAAGGCATGCTAAGGCACATGAAAAACAATCAGGTGCTTGGTGGAAGCCAGCATGGCTTCACTAAGGGGAAATCCTGCATGACCAATTTGGTGGCCTTCTATGATGGGGCTAGGGATCTGATGGAGAGGGGTAGAGCAGTTGACGTTATCTACCTGGACTTGTGCAAAGCGTTCGACACTGTCCCACACAATATCCATGTCTCTAAATTAGAGAGACATCAATTTGATATGTGGGGCACTCGGTGGATAAGGAACTGGTTGGATGGCTGCACGCAAAGAGTTGTGGTCAATGGCTCAGTGTCTGGCTGGAAGCCAGTGACGAGTGGTGTCCCTCAGGGATCGGTGTTGGGACCGGTCCTGTTTAACATCTTTCTCACTGATACAGACAGTGGGATTGAATGCGCCCTCAGCAAGTTTGCTGATGACACCAAGCTGTGTATTTCAGTGGATACGCTGGAGGGGAGGAATGCCATCCAGAGGGTCCTTGACACGCTTGTGAGGTGGGCTGATGCCAACCTCATGAAGTTTAACCATGCCAAGTGCAAGGTCCTACACCTGGGTCAATCCCAGGNTGATGCCAACCTCATGAAGTTTAACCATGCCAAGTGCAAGGTCCTACACCTGGGTCGGAGCAATCCCAGGCACAGCTACAGGTTGGGCAAAGAGGAGATTCAGAGCAGCCCAGAAAGCCAATTGTATCCTGGGCTGCATCAAAAGGAGCATGACCAGCAGGTCGAGGGAAGTGATCCTGCCCTTCTACAATCCTCTTGTGAGACCTCACCTGGAGTATTGTGTGCAGTTCTGGTGTCCTCAACATCAAAACGACATGGAAGTGTTGGAACAAGTCCAGAGGAGGGCCACAACGTTGATCAGGGGACTGGAGCATCTCCCATACAAAGACAGGCTGAGACAGTTGGGGCTGTTCAGCCTGGGGAAGAGAAGGCTGCGTGGAGACCTCCTAGCAGCCTTCCAGTATCTGAAGGGGGCCTATAGGGATGCTGGGGAGAGACTCTTCATTAGGGACTTTAGAGACAGGACAAGGGGTAACAGGTTCAAACTTAAACAGGAGAGGTTTATACTGGATCTAAGGAAGAAATTCTTTCCTGTTAGGGTGGTGAGGCACTGGAATGGGTTGGCCAGGGAGGTTGTGAGTGCTCCATCCCTGGCAGTGTTCAAGGCCAGATTGGATGAAGCCTTGGGTGACATGGTTTAGTGTGAGGTGTTCCTGCTTCTGGGGGGGGGTTGGAACTAGATGATCTTAAGGTCCTTTCCAACCCTAACTATTCTATGATTCTATGATGCTGATTGACGGAACTAAACATGAGCCATCTTGTGTCCCAGCAGCCAAGAAGGCCAACAGCATCCTGCCTTTATCATCAACAGTGTGGCCAGTAGGACTAGGGCAGTGATCATCCCCCTGTACTTGTCACTGGTGAGGCTGCACCTTGAATCCTGTGTTCAGTTCTGGGCCCCTCATGACAATAGAGACATAGAGGTGCTGGAGTGTGTCCAGAAAAAGGCACCAGGAGTTGAAGGGTTTCGAGAACGAGTCTTATGAGGAACGGCTGAGGGAGCTGGGGGTCTTTAGTCTGGGGAAGAAAAGCTCAGGGGGAACCTTATCACTCTCTACAGCTACCTAAAAGTGAGGTGGGGTCAGTCTCTTCTCCCATGTAAGAAGTGATAAGACACGAGGCGATGGCCTCAAATTGTGCCGGGAGAGATTTGGGCTGTATATTAGGAAAAATTTCTTCACAGGGAAAGTGTTCAGGCATTGGAGCAGGCTGCCTGTGACAGTGGTAGAGTCAGCATCCCTGGAAGTGTTTGCAAACTGTGTAGACAAGGCCCTGAGTGACCATGGTTTAGTGTCGGCCCTGGCAGTCCTGAGGTGATGGTTGGATGGTTGGACTTGATGATTATAAAGGTCTTTTCCAACCCAGATGATAGTGTGATACTCTGAGGTATGGGCAGAAGTATTTACTAGCCTAAATAACTTGCTGTATCTGTACCTCAGGAATGTAGATATGGCTGTAAAACTAGCTAGACAAAATTCCAGCTATCCAAAACACACAGTGTTCCAGCTATCCAGTGCACAGTGGTGGTGCAGGAAGAATAAAAACATTCCAGAAAAGGGATGCAAGGGATGCATACTGCAGCTTAAGAAAAAAGTATAGTGAACCATGTTTTCTTTTGTGTTAAAACAAATAACCCTGTTTACTAGAAGTAAGAACTGCTGAGTTCTAGAGTGTGGCAGGCAGTGGACCTTTGCCTTCTGTTTCCTCTTTCTGATGCATTTGAAGACTGGTAAGATTGTAGCTCACTCACTGGAAAACATAGACTATTATTAATCTATTAACCTTCAGAGACAGAGCAGAAATGATCTACTGCTAATGTGTTTGTGAAAAGGTATAAAGGAGCTTAAATTTAGAATCCAAGGTTAACGTCCAACAAATTGATGAAATAAACTATCCTTGAAAAGTATTTCACTTAAAAGGTTTTTAGCCCTCAATCCTGTCAACTAATTTAAGTTAGTCTATTTAGGGTACCTATTTTAGGCAGCTGAGTTTAAAAAGTTGATTTCATCTTTTTCTTTTAAGGACAGATTCAGCTATCAGTTGTTTTCTAGAATTATACTGGCTTCATCTCTCTCCAATTAGATCAGAATCAGACTAAAGTGTTTGAAAAGTTTTATTTCCTTGCACAAAGGGTTCAAACACATTGTTGCACCAACATAAATTCAAAATAATTGAATTGACAAAGGAGAATTGGAATTACTTAATACTGCTGTAAATAATGCCTAACACCAAAAATTTCAGTGATTGGAAAATCCTGAGCAAGAGTTTTCCCTTCTCTTAGTTAGTTCCTGCACAGCTTTGTAGTTAATTATGCTTTAATATAACTGTACCATCATTTAAAGGACTAGAACAGGACTTAACTAGTTAAGAGAAACTTTATAATGGGTCAAAGGAACAGTAAATAGGTAGCCTACATATTTCAAGGATTCTTTTCTATTGTTTTCTCAGACCAGAAGTGGGATAAGCGCCTTATTCCTAATATTCAATATTAGCTGAAAGACTCTGTTAAAGGGAGACAAGCTCTTGTGTTAAGTCCTGAATAGCAAAATCACAAAATCACAGAATGTTTTGGGTTCAAAATGACCTTAAAGCTTATCCAGTTCCAACCCCCCCGCCACTGGCAGGGTCACCTTCCATTCTTTGGAAGCTTTGAACTCTGCCAGGGGTGGGGCATGGAAGACTCTTTCAGAACTGCAGTCAGGGCTGTCAGAGGGACTTCTTGGTTTGATATTTGATTTTAGTTTTGTGCTGATGAATAAAATAAATTGCAGAGAAGATTTTCTTTTTTTTTTTTTTTTGTTACACTGANTGACCTGTACATTCCAAGGAACATGAGAGCAGCTTTCCAGAAAGCTAGTCTACAGGTGCTCCCTGAAAACAGCTAAAACAGGAAGTATTGAAGGAAAGATTTTTTTTTTTTTTTTTTTTTTGTTACACTGAAAAAACAGGAAACATATTTTTTGCCTATAAATCAAAAAAATCTTTCATTTTTTTTACTCACTTTTAAGAATTATAAATTCTTTATGCAAGGTAGTAACACTGAAGAAGTTTTATTTGGATACTGATATAAAACATCAGGTTTTGTCAGTACATTTTGGGTGGAACTTTCATACCGTTGTGAGTAACTTAAAAGCCCTCTTTCAGTGAAAAAAACCTTTCTAGATTCATTCAAAAATGGGATTTTGATCCTGATTATTAAATATCCTTGAATTTGTATGATTAAAGTTATTTAAGAATAGGAAAGAAGCTGAGTATATATGAATAATTATTTGTAAAATGAGCAGTATCATTAATTTTAAATCAATTTAGTCAATTCCTGAATGTAACATATTTTCTACATATGTAGATTGGAGAAAAATATCCAAGACTCAAGGCCAAATTCTCTCTCTACAGAGAATTTTAAGCCCAAAACTTGAGCTACTCATTTATCTAAGTTATACTTCTGAGAACAATCCAAACTCAGTTTTTAGCGGGACCTCATCTCCACAGCTCTTTCACTTCTGCTGGTTACTCTTACTGTCTTTGAGAGATAAACCAACAACTGAAATAAAGAGACATTCTAGTCAAAGGCTTGTAAGCTTGCTTTATACAATCCATAGTTATTTGGATAGCATACATATTCTATTTTTTTTCCAACATATAAGCTTATAAGCAAGTGTTCTCATGATTTATTTGCCAGAATAGCTAGTTTTGTTCTAGAAAGTCATAGAGTTGCATTCAATTTAGGTACACATTCAATGCTGACCTTGTAAATTAGGTAGAATTATTGCAGGTAGGTTGTATTGTGCTGTTAGATTAAGGACTGGTCAAATGCTACAGTGAAAACATTGAAGTTTAATGCTTCCCCAAGTCAATTGTGTCCTTAAAGTTTATTCACTTCTATGATCATTTTTTTCATTTATATTCATCAACTTTCTTTTTTCACCATGATACCCAAAAGTTAATTCACTTAAATGTAATTTAGATTTATTGGCTGAGGGTAATATAGGCAGGGAGATTTCTATTTTTACTTTTATGAAGTAAATAAGCTTAGGATAACAAAAACATCGGTTTCCCTATCCTGGAGATGTAAGAGGCCCTAAAAAAAGCTAACATGTAGAAATATGCTATTTCTACATAGCATCTGTACAGACATATATCTCTCTCTTATGTGGCTCTTTCATTTCAGCATCTGTATTTGGTGAGATATTTGGTGGCATATTTGAGAATATATGAGAATATATGACTTCCCTCTGAGCTCAGAGAAGTGACAGTTCAAGATTTGAAATAAAAATCTTTCAGTAAGGGTTAGTGGTGTTATATATTACATAAGAGTAACTTGTAATAATTACTTCAGCCCATTGTATAGTTCATAAATACAGATATAGTATTACTTTTAGTTCATATGTAGGCTTCACTGTGTGTCAGTGAGCATACAATGACTCTTCCTTTTGTACTAGGTTATATTCTGCCAGAGAGAATACATCTTCTGAAAATTATTACTACTCAAGACAGAGAGGTAAATCAGATACTTGATAAATGAGAGGCAAATGAATGAAAGTGACACTTCTGGGATTTTTTTTTGCCTCCACTTAAAAGAAAAGTGGTCTGAGCCAAAGCTTTATATCACTGGTAGTCACTCTTTCACTAAATATGAAGCTGAAATTGAGCATGTGCTTATAGGAATTATGTAGTTTCAAGAGAGTCAAGAATGTGTTGCTCCCATAAGTTGTCAGTGTTTCTGTGGTGGCATAGGGGTTTTGGTCTCAGGGTGCCCTGCCTTGTCAGGGGCAGTGTCCAGGCAAGTGTATTGTGACTGAAACATAGATGTCCTCATCTTTCCTGAAGACAATCTGGTTGAATTAATGATAGCACTCCAGTTTTCTCTGCTTTACTGTCAGATTCCATAACCACAGTGATCTGAAGGTAGTATGAAGCACTTGATTACAATTTTTATCATTAAATGTTATTTTCCTATGACTTACTGTAAATAGCAAACAGAGAATCTACTGTTGGATGTATAAACATTATCAGTTAGTTTCTAACATAAAAAGCCCCAAACCAAAACCAAAACTAAATACCAAAATAAACAAAGCAATACAATCTACGTGGAAAAACTGTTTCATAGTTTGATTTATTCATAGCAACGTCTTCTGACAGTAACTCTGATAGTGGTGAAAGACTTTATTTTTTAGTGACTTTTAGGCTTTAGTGAATACCAGAAACAGCTGACATCTAATGGATGAAGACTAATTATTCTAATTATGGTGTCAGGTTGTACAAACTAAAAATTTTTTTGAGATATTTAGGGTGATTTTAAAAAAACCCAATATGACAGTTCAAGTCAACATGCTACATATATATCAAGACGTCTTTGGCATCTAATAACAAATTTCTACTTTAAAAAGCTGTAAGTATGTATCACATTACTGTTAGTATTCACTGACCATCAAGGCCCATTTTAAAAGAATAAATGAAACTGTTATTGTCTAGTATAGACACAAGAATGATGAGGTTCTCATCAAACAGTTCTTCCACTCACAGGCATTATTTTATTCCACAACTATATTATAGCAATTCCTAGAACAACCTGAAACAGCTAGCTTATGAGTCCCTTTATTTGTTTGTGTTATGGGTGACCTCTGCATTCAAGCAGTTGACATTCAAGTTAGGTGGACAATTTTGGAATGGGAAAAGCAACCCAGCATGAACCTACTTTTAACAGTTCTGCTTTTTCTTAATCTAATATCAATCAAATTTTCCATACTGAAAATGTGGTTACTGCTTGTTTTTGTCAAACTCACAAAGTTAATGCTAATAGTAATGTTAAAGTCACTGAGATACTTTTCATAGATAAGTCTAACCTATGCAACCATCCTTATTAAGGTTCAAGTACTATAAGAACACGCTTTAAAATCAAAGGGCATAGATGGCAGAAGTTGTACTTCCTATGGGGTTTGTCCTTAAAGAGATGGAACTGCTAGGAAGGAAAAAACCTACATGTTTAGGAATGCAAATTTCCTGGTGTTGCACATTGCAAGAGCAAGTCCCCCAATATTTATGATTCTATACCTGGCTGTTTCTCACTGTGGCACCAGAAAGTTTATCTCTGTACAGCACCACCTGACTGCACATCATGACAAATCAAACTATTTCATAACACTTGCCACTAAAAGCCTGTGAGAAAATTTTTTCTCAAAAACTAGTATTTTAAAAAGCTGTGATGTTGCTCTGCAAACTTTCATCTTTCAGTTGCAGTATGAAAATGCACTCCATGTCTCACCTGAAATGTCTGAATTATTGCACTGCTATGCTATAGGTAGGTCTCACTTTTTCCTTCAGCTGATGTTGCAGCAATCAGCACATCAGACAAAAGTGATTTACATAGTCCATAGTTAATAAATATGTCATGCTCCTAGTCAGTGAAGGGCTGCTAAGATAGAGATGGCAGTGCACTGAAGCAGGTCTGTATTGAGAACAGAAAATTATCCGTCACTTTCTTATTTTGCAAGATTGACTTGATTGTTCTCTTTTCTTCCAAAAAGCTGTGCAGACAATGACATTTTCTTTTAAGACATCAGATAAGCATTTTCCATTCCTCTATTTACAATAGAAAAACTTTTTTCATTTTTTCAGCTTCTTAGCTTTATATTCTATAGTCTATCAAGGTTTTCATCTGAAAAATGAATATTTTTTTTATATCAACACTCAACAGGCTCTGTATGTCCACAGTAATCTTTGTTATTTTTATCTCAAAAGTCAACAATGTTCACATCAAGCACTACACAATAGAGTATTATGACAAACTGCAGTCTCCTCAGAACTCACAGTATCACAACAGTAGTTTACTTCCTAAACTTACTTTGGAATGTTCTCTTTTTGTTATGGAACTTGACTTATATGCAGACGCACAACTTAATGTTCCTTTTTCCTATCAGCTGTTTCCTGGCACAAAGCACAGGATCTGGCACTGCTTATATTTAGAGCCTAGCCTTAGGCTGAACACCATTGTGACAGCAGATTAACACTGGGATAGAAAATACATGTATCAAGGATAAGACCAAGTGGAATTAAAAAGAAAAAAAAATATAAGTGATGATGATCAACATGATCAAGATATAATTCCCTTTTAATGCATACTTTGATTTCCCTCACATGAAATAACTGTACTACATGTCTTGTCATGCTGCAGTAGTCTGTAGTGTTTTTCCAAGTGAGGTTCATCTAATTTAACTTTTAGTGTCTCCATTTCTGATTTGTTGTTCCCTTAGGGTAGAAAGGAATAGGCACATCTAGGGTATGGTTCATGCCATGTAGGATGTTATTGGAATTACCCCCTAAATGTGATTCCTCATACATATAAACATATATATATATGTGCATGTGTCTCATTTTTAAGCTCCTTCACACTGCCTGACTTGCAATGAGGACATCTACACCACGAATACTTCAGTGTTCATCTTTACCACCTCATGTTAAATGCCAGAACTAAACTAATCTAAACTGTATATATCTTGTGAAGAGATGAAAACTAAGGCATATCAAGTAATCATAGAATGGTTTGGGTTGGAAGGGACTTTAGAATTCATCCAGTTCCAACCCCCTGCCATGGACAGAGACAACTTCACTAGACCAGGTTGCTCCAAGCCCCTTCCAACCTGGCCTTGAACACCACCAGGGATGGGGTTAATGGGTATAGTTTAGTCCAAATAAACCTTGTCTGTGGTGTTTCACGACACAGACTCAAGTTGATGAGAAGACTCAAATCCAGCTTTATTACAACCAACCCCTTTTTATCCACTTGTTCTGTACTTTCCCAACCTGCATAAGCAAGCCACGTTCAATCTCACTGGCCCCTGAAAAACTCTCCAAGTAAATAGTCCAATCACAATGCTGCAGACCCTCTCACAACCCCCATATTGTCAACTGAGATTCCTGCCACAACTACATCCTGGCCCATGCCCCCAAGGCTTGTTTTTAGACCTTCCCTGTCCTTCAAGGCCCCAAGTCATTGCTCCAGGTCTTGTCAAGCACCAAGGTCTCAGAGCTCATTTCCAAACTGTTTTTCATGCAAATCTTACCACCTTCACTCCCCACACTGGGGCAAGCAGGACCTTTATTGAGGAGGAACTGAAGAGTGTCGGACAGGAAGCCTGGTAGTATTTTTAATGTAGAATTTCCTATGTAGCAATACCAAGTAAGAGTTTTGAAACCTAACTCTCTCCATGGATGAACTAAGAGAACCACAGAAAGAATGCTTTTTTGACTACTCTAGAGTTCAAGGAACAGCAGGATACCTCCCACTCTTCTGCAGCTTCATGGCTTTTAACACTTCTAGAATAGGGAACACTTTTCTGTCCTTTCTTGCTCTTTTGCACACTAGATGACATGATAATTAAACTCAAAGACAGAAATCTACTAAGGCTGAAAAAAAACCATACTCAATTTAAATACCAGAACTAACCTTGTTTTAATTTGGCTATACCATGTAGGTGTGTGTTATAATACAATCTCTGACCACATGGTTATAACCCAGTTTTCTGAAGGAGCCTGTAACACTTGTGGGAGAGTGACCATGCTCACTGAATACACAACTACTAAATACAGGTTTAAAGTCTTGCCATCTGAATATTTCAGTCATTCTATTTTTCATTCCTATTTCCTGTCTAATGGAACATTTTAATTATTCCTTATTTTAATTCTGGAGGCATGTGTAAAATAACAAAACTGAAACATCTCCAGCCACACTATATTAAGTTTCTTTTCATCTGTTTGTTCTTCCTGTGTTCTTGTGAGTAGTGCATTAGTAGCTCAAATATTACCTATCCTTTGAAAGTAATAAGCAACAGCAAAATCTGTAGGGGGAAAAAAAAAAAGCAACAACTTGCGAAACACACACTTATCAGATTTTATGAATGCAATATATTTTGGAAAAGCCGAATGAAGCAAGCAACTTGCAAACTTAGAGCAGGAATCCAATCATGCAAAAGGACAGTAAGTGTGCTGCTCATCTATTTTCTTTTGAAATGTGACCAAGTCTGAATAAAATTTAGTTTGAACAGGTAAAAATTTCACATATCATTCATTGCCAGTTTTCTTTTAGAGAATAAGTAACCACATTGCCTTGCTTTTCATGATGCCAGAGTTTTTACCAGTTTTTCCTTCAAATGCATTGTTAATCTGACTAATAAGTACTTACATTCCCATCTAATTTAAGTTACAACCTGCATTACAGATGAGAGCTCTCCTTCCCCATCAAGGGGTGTTCAAGAGGCCTCTCCCATACTGAGTCTTCACCAAGCTTCCCTGCCAACCTACTGCCTACTTCCAAATGTTGTACAACCATGAGGAAAAGCTCACCAGCTTCTGTATGAAAGAGAATGAGAATTACTGCCCAGAGTTATAAAGTTTCATTTTAATTTCATTGTTTTTATTCTTTGGGTACCTGTGAACAGAGATATTTCTGTTAAGCATGTATGCGACTGAATACGAAATTCCATTTTCACAGGCAACACTTGAATCTGCTCTTTACTAACACTTTTGTCAGTAAAATTTAAGTGGTTGGCTATCTACTGAAAAAGATCACAAAAACAAACATTAGAAATTTAATTCTTGTAAATTTTTTTAAAAACACTGATTATCTCCCACTTGTTTATCTATACACTCTTCTCATTATTTGGATATACTTCTGCAAAAAGTAAAAGTGATTTGACTATGGGATTGAAAGAGGGTAACTAAAAGTAGATGCAAAGGGAAAAATAGTAGATGCAAAGAAATCTGAAATTTAAAGAGGTGAGGAAATCTCATCAAATGCATGCACTGGATGCTAAAAGTTGTTACCAAAACTGACAAACTCTTAATGTTATTCTGTACTAAAAGCAAAATTTTCTCTTGGTCTTAGGCTCTTCTGCAATAGGAACAGAGAGAAGTAGTAACAATTTGAACTGCACAGTTTTCCAATTACTCTTTACATATGTATAAATGGTTCATGTAACATGTCCTAATTTGTCTGCTGTAAGTGAAGGCTTTTCTATTATTCCCATATAATTTCTCCAGCAAAAAATACCCAGTTCACTTCTTTTCCTCTTTGCTGAGTCATGCAACCCCAGACAGTATTTTGAGTGATGTTGGAACATAATTTAAAGTAATTTCTGCATGTAATTTAATAAAGGTCTTGCTATTATGATCCCTACAGTTATTCCTGAACATCAAATGGTGCAAGTTAGGTTGTGCTCTTTGAGTCTGCCTTGGCAGTATCAGTGCATCTCAGAACTCAGGGCAATGAGCAAATAAGCTCAGAGCTTTTAAGATCTCTGATGTTAAGCCAGGGTTCTGCTCCCCTTGCACTTCTGAAACACCACAGAAGGACTTTATAGCTGTTCTTTCCATATTTTTTCATAGTGCTTAACGAGATACAGACTGTATTCTTGGTTGTGTGTGATGTAGTGCAAGTATTTATTTTACTTATGTTTCCTATAAAGGTTTTGGCTTTAAGCTTTTAATTGTTAGAAGCATTTAATTGTTCTAAGTGTGGTTGGAATTGGTGCAGTCTTAAACTGTTGGGTATGATGTACTGCATGGAAGAGTTGAATATAGTTCTGTATTTGTAAGTGGTGTTTGATACAAAATTGGGGTGATAGCTGCTTATGCCTTTCTGTCTTCTTCCGGAAGATAATTGTCTAATCACACCTTAAATGCCTGGACAGATCACTGATTGTTATATTTAATGTAAAATTATTAACACATGGTTAGTAATGCACTTGGATTCCCTGATGTAAACTAGAAAGAAGAGAGAACTAGAGAAAGAATGTGAAAAGGTCAGCAGCGAGTGAATAGCTGTACATGGCTGGGTTTGTGGTTTGTTGTTTTTTTTTTTTTTTTTTGG
>NDXB01007653.1:0-14878 GCA_002631895.1 Agapornis roseicollis | reverse complement strand
AAAAATATTAGAGAGAGAAATTCAAACCCTTTTTTTTTTTTTTTTTTTTTTTTTTTTTTTTTACTGATCTGGTCACTCCAACTCAGCAACAGAAAAATTTCATCCAAGGCTTCCCATTCCTGGAAAATAATACAACTAAACATTCTTATTGCTAATTTACTTCCTGTTTTATCACAGTCATAAACCACCACATAAATTAGCCTGATCATCATTATATTTTGCATTCACATAAGACTTAATATGAACTAGACAATACCTAGTTTGAAATTTGAAATCTGTTAGTCAACACTTGTCCTCTTCCATGCAATTCCCAATATGCTTCTACTGAGAATAGCAAAAAAGCCTTTCTCCAGATAATTTAACACCTGCAAATTCACACAGCTGTGGCCAAGGGACTCAGTAGTCAAGATGATAATACATGGGGACTTAGTGGTTTTTGTTTTTTGGGTTTTTTTTTGTTTTGTTTTGGTTTTGGTTTGTTTTGGGTTTTGTTGTAGTTTGTTTTGGGGGTTGTTTGTTTTTTTTTTTTTTTGTTGCTNACTGTTCCAACAAAGACAGCACAGTATTTAGAACAAGGTGTTTGGCAGTTTTCACTGATTTCTTTTGTTTTTTTTTGGTTTTGGTTTGTTTTGGGTTTTGTTTTATTTTTTTTTGGGGGTTGTTTGTTTTTTTTTTTTTTTTGTTGCTTTTCTTAAATATAATTTGATCTGTTCAGTTTCAGCCCTCTTCAGGCTTTATTTATTTTATGTTAACGATTTGCTGACACTGATTTGTATCAGTACTTTTCCAAATTGCAGAAAAAGAAATTACAATTCCACTGTATTTTTTTTTTTAATATATGTAAGAAAAATCTACAAAAAGTGTACTGAAATCATTATGAAGATGGACCATTTCTTCTGTTAAATATGATGACTTTACATGGCAAAGAATCTGTTTCCAGCAGCTAAAAACCCCTTGGGAAAAGACTTATGGCTGAGACTGCTTGTAACATCTCGTCTGGTACACAAAGCAGAGAAAGGAGAGGTGGGGGAATAAAAAAACAAACAAAGCATAAGCAAATAAAATTAGGCAGAAGGGATAGCAGTAGGATAAATGACAAAATATACGAGATCTAATATTAGGAGCCTCTACTGAAGCATTCAAATGAAATTTACATCTACATGGAAAAGTCTATTTTAAAATACCGTCACTAAACTGCAGATATTTGGTTGAAAGCATTGCTCTATTGCTTTATCTTCCAAAGTCATAAATGTATAAAGTTTGAAACTTAAAAAAAAAAAAAACAAAACCAAACAAAACCCTCACATTTTAGACTGTGTATATTTATGATCATGTTTGAATATAGCTATGAATTTTTTCTGTTTTGTTTAATTGCACTGGGAACATAAGAACTGATCAGACCATTCAGCTCAATATCCCATCTATAAGGAGTGTAGGCATATAAAAAAGTATAAAACTTTGACAGATACAATAAAAACCAAAGCATATATTTTCTGAGATGTATTTTAAATTCTGGGTTCTTTTAAAGCAAAAGATAAAATTCCCAACCTAAGTGTTTCTGAAAATTGGAAAGTAGGTTTTGATGCAAGGTCTTGTACCTGGAAAGGACGCATGTGTTCCTACCTGGTCAGTCCCCACGCAATAGGACAGGCTGGGGGACTGACCAGGTATAGAGCAACTCTTCAGACAAGGATCCTGGTGCTCAATAGGTTAGAATGTGAGACAGCAACGTGCCCTTGAAAGCCAACAGCATCCTAGACTCTGTAAGGAAGAGTGCTGCCAGAATATTATGCAAGGGAGGTGATCCTTCCCCTCTATTAATACTGGTAAGTTCATACCTGGAGTGCTGGGTCCAGTTCTGGACTCTCCAGTAAAAGCATGAGATGAAGTGGATCCAACAAAAGGCCACAAATGTGATTAAGGGCTCGGGTCATTTGACACAGGAAAGGAGGCTGAGAGAGCTCAGCTTGGAGAAGGCCCAGGAGAGAGCTTGTCAATGTGTATAAATACCTCACAGTAATGTTTAAAGATGGAGTCAGGCACTTCTCACTGATACCCAGTGAAACAAAAGGCAGAGGGCCCAAATTGAAACACCCAAAATTCCACTGTAATATACTGTAATGGTGGTGTAATAGTGGAACAAGTTGCCCAGACATGCTGCAGGATCACCAACCTTGGAGATATTCTAAACTGGACATAGCCCTGAATAATGCTCTCTAGTCAAACCCACTTTGTGTAGTCCAACCACTCTGCTCAATCTTCAATCTCCCTATCAATCCTGAATCTACAATTCCATGAAAGCTACTAATAAGATATATTATAGTCCCAGAAACAAACTGCAATACAGAAAAAATAACTTTAAAATTTATTTAAATTTTAAAGAAATTCAGAAAAGTCAAAATATGCATCATAGTTGTGAAAATATGGTATTAGTAAGCAATTTTGTTTCCTAATTCTCCATTTCCTGTCCTATGTCATCCCTGACTTTCTTGGACAGTCCTCTGTGGACTCTCCCCCTTGAACTATAATTTCACAACTAATACTTCAATGTAGGACTTTCTAGTCTAAAAGAAGACATTCTAACTAGTACTTGTGTACCTACATAAACCGCTATCTCCTTGGTTTTGGTAGGTGGAATTATAATGAATTCTTTAATTATGGCAGAACAGAAGGTCCTCTATGGGATATAAAACAAATGGTAAATAATTCCAGCTGTTAATAAAAATTAAAATGTTAATTTTTATGTTGCCTATTTTTTTTCAGTTGAACATAGTATAATTAAATCACCTATGAATTTCTCCAAGTTGCAAAAAACACATATTGTGAGAATAGCTTATGATCGTATTTCTCTATATTTTTTGAGTTTCGTTAAGAAACATAAAGTAATATGATGTTCCCTCTACTCCGATTTTCTGTTGTTTCCCTCCCCCCAACTTCAAATCACACCTCTCTCAAACACTATCTTTACTATAATAAACCCAGTTCTAGTTTCCAGCAGTTCCCATTATATCCCCATACTCTCTTCTTCCTTACTTTCATAACAATCTGATCCTCTGTCCTCACTTCAGAGATGCCTGCAAATGCTCAGATGGCAAGGAAAGATGCAAGATACTGTTCATGAACATAGTACTAGTCCGTGGTGGGTTGACAACAGACAGCAACTAAGCACTCCCCCAGCTTCTGTAATCTCAGCAATAATACGAATCCAGGCAGTGTGGAATGGCTAACCAAACCTGAAATGCTTGCACCTATGCTGTTTATAAAGATGTGACCCCCAAATGGGGGACTAAACTGGGCTTTAGTATAAGGTTTTCTTTTGGCTTGGATTTACTGCCTGCTATAGATACAGGCACAGCTGTCCCAGGCCAGTATAAAATAACTGTCTACAAATGTTACGCTGTATATGGGACAAAGTAAGGTCTTTCTTTTCCAGGAATCAATATTAAAAACATAAGTGGAAAAAAGCAAGGACTGGAGGCTCCTTGCAGTAGCAGGACCTCCTTTTTGCTAAATGAACATACATACCAACATTTATACCAACACAGAAACCCAAATCAAAATTTTCATTAAATAATTCCAGTGTCAGCATCATAGGGGATGGCCTCAAAACAACAGCCTACACAACCATTTTGATTTTTTACTAAGCTTTGAGTAATGGTCATGGGAAGGGGGTGGGGGAGAAAGCAAGCCAAAAGTTACCTAGTAAATGCTAGAACACAAAGGGCACATGGAAGCTTCAGCCATGCAAAGCTTTGTACACTGCCTTTGCACGCTGCACAAAGAGCATTAGTAATGAGCAGAGAGAACATGCCTCTGCATGTGGTCTTGCTAAAGAATCAAGGCTTTTAATTATTCCACTGAAGGAAATGCTCATAGTGGTCTTGAAAGACATCAGATCTTGTGGATACAGAGTACCCTGAGTTACAACTCCAACGCCTGGGGCACTGGAAGCTACTACCTCAGGGCAATCATGTCTTTCCCAGTAAGAAAACTCAGGGACTGATGTATTCCTTACAATGTTTTCCACATGAAAAGATTTCCAAAAGAGGACCTCCAGCTACACAATGTACTTACAAACCACATGCAATGTGATTACTAATGATAAAAGAGTATTCCTAGCCAAACAAAAATGCTTTTTATGAGCATCACTTGCCAGCCTAGAGGACTCAGAATTGAAGCAGACTTTAAATTGCACAAGTGAAGCATTTCAATATCCCTCAGTGAAGAAAAAATAAAAAACATCAACAAGTCACACAATCCTATGACAGAATCGCTTGTTCCTATTTTATTAATTATAAATTGTTTTAAATTAATACATCTAACAAACTTCCATTAACATCTAGGCTAACAAAAAAATTAATTCTATATGGAAGCATGCCAACTTAATCCTGTGGCTAATTCCCATCACTACTAACGTAGACTCTTGTCACCTTTGGATCATTAAACAAGGTTCAAGGATTTACAGGACACATGCACTATCCAGTGATCACTACTACAGAAGTCTTTTCCCTCACGCACCCATCATGCACACCTGGAATATGTTTGTTTCCAAAGAAATGTATACTATTTACTAAGCAGAAAACATACTTAAAATAATAGAACACAGGTTGCTGATTAATTATTAACTCAATTCTCCTTATTTAATTAAAAAAAAAAAAAAAACTGGGGGACTACATAGTCTTTCATGCCTCCAACATAAGATAACTCAAATCTGGCAGATTTGGAGGAAGAAAGAAATACTGTTATAGGCTCAATTCCTCCCTTTTCTTACCATACTCCTTCCTCCAAGGACTCCATGAATATAGGTTTTTTTCCATACACAAAGACATAAGGATGTTGAATGCTCCAGGATGTAGCATGAATACATCCAGCCAACAGCACCACAAACCTTGTTGCAAGAGTAAATCAAGAGTAAACGTACCAGCCAATTATTAGAATGTTAGTGAGCACAAAGATTAATCAGTGACATCAGACAACAGTGCTCATGGGCTGTGATGGGATATTTAAAATAAAGATACGTGAAAAGCAAGATGCATGGAATTGTTTCTGGCTTTGCAGCGAAGATGGGAAAAAATAAAAGAAACTAGTAAAAAAAAAAAAAAAAAGTCAGGTTTCCTGAAGGGGAAACTGGATTTGTTTAAAACCAGTTTTAAATAAGAAGTCCTGCTTCAATTTTTAGTAAATGACACTTTAAAGAATTATATAGGAAGGCTTCTGTTATTCATGATGCTTTTTAACACAGAGAAAGAGGGGACAAATCTGAACAGCAGATTGACCTGAAGAATAATAATCAGGATTCAAATCTTCTACCTTAAGAAAACAAGGTAATTAATACTCCTTCCACTGTGTTTCAATCATTAAAATCACACATTTTCTTAATTAACAATACACATAATGTAAGTACAATTAAGCAAACAAATTATTTTATATGCTGAATCTACCTCATTAAAATGCAATTATATGGAAAATGGTATGTTTAAAATGCAGATGAAAAAACAATGGAAAAGAATGCAGGAGTGTTTATTATCTGCATTTCCTAAACCCACAGATTTATCTCTTGCCCATCATGTTTGTTCCATCTTCCAGCTCCTGTAGGATTTAATTCATTCATCTGTATTTCACCAGAGTGCACTAGATGAAATTTTCACTAATGCATACTGTTTTGTGGCAAATTTCAAGATGCTGATTGATTTTGATGTCAGTATCATATAAGCCATTTAAATTCTCTCTCCTAAATTTTTCTCCTAGCATTTCTATAGGCCAACAAAATGCATTTTTATAATTCCCTGCACCTGTTCAAGCAAGCAAATTAGTATTACAAGAAAAAAAAATATTCATAATGATATCTTATATGACAAAAAAGTGACTTAATGTCAAAGTATTTATTATACAAATCTGAAAATTATAAGCCAATATTTTTTTTTCTATCTGCAGAGGGCTCTGCAGCTTTACAATCCCGGGGGTGATACTGATGAGCATGTCACTTAAACTAATGTTTACAATATTCTATAATTCCACAGAAACATAAACGTATTTATATGATTCACACAGAGCATTATAATCGTAAATACTTCTTTTTCAGCCTTACCTTACCTGGGCTTAAAATAAATCTGTTTTTTCATTGCAGATCAACTTGTGACTCTACAAAATAGGTAATCTTCAGCTATCTCTAATGCCAAGCAAGCACACTGTGTCTTTAAAATTAAACAGTCCAATTTATATATCTGAAGGAAAAAGAATTAATCTCAGTTTCCCAGGTATTTTCCTCAGAAAGCCAAACTCTTGAACACGGTACTGTCCTTGGTGCTTGATCATTGTTTTTGCAAAGCTGCCTTAAGACCAACTCTGATCCCCTTCTACTGCTGCAGTCTGTATCTATTCCCAGCAGTGTTTCTCCTTCCGTTTTTTATGCAAGCCAACACTGATGGAGTATCTTTGGATTTATTTTGGAGTACTGATACTTATTAGGAATTGGGGGTTGGTTATTAAGGGTAAAAATTTAGTACTTTGCTCCATTTTAATCCAGCAAACAGCACAGCATCACTAACATTCACCAAAAACTCAAGTTTCTGAATTGAGACAATAACAATATGCAAATACCTGAACAATGCTTTACACAGAGGCTTTGAAAATATATATTATGCATATGTTTATATTTAAATACTAGATAAGTTGCCCTGATATAATTTACCAGTCTGAAAAAGCATATTACTGCTGTTTACTTAATTCCTCTTAATATAACAGAACACTCAAAGAGCTTTCCCTTGAAAGGGAGGTGGTTAAGATCTCTAATGTCACACCTTTACAAGAATTTTTTCTCATATTCAATAACGTCTAAAATAAGATCAACGTGTACATTTTCACAAAAATAAAGTTGATCATTATGAGAATTTTCCACATTAAAATTTATTATTGTAATTACTGCTTTGAATTTCCTTTCTCTAGGGTTTGTTCTCTGACAGCAATTTAACTTCAGAATCTTGCAAAAGAAAGAGACTATCAAGAATTTTTGCATCAGTTCCTACACATCCATATTTCTCAGCCAGAAAGGAGTGGCTGAGACAGCCTTCAGTGTTCTTTTATAAACCAATACTGGCTGTTTGAGAGACTTCCTGATTCTAAATAAGTACAAATCTGCATTGAAATTCAAAGTTGAACTGACAGCTTGAAAAATCTTTCAATACACAAAGTAGGAACTATCTATAGACTTTCACTTCTCTATTCTTACCTCCAGCTTCTTGCCTGAATCAATATTATTAAAAAACATAGTTTAAAAGGACCTTCAAGAGACTAAATCTCATCCTAGAAGCATGCAATAACTGCAATTAAAGGAATACCAAATAAGTTTCTGTGAAACTACTGAAGAAGAATCCTAGGCCAAGATACCTCCAACCTAAGAACTGGGGGAAAAAAAAATTATATATATATATATATATATTTGCACTAGGCTATACCTTGCTGTGGAACAAAATATTTTACCCTAATCACACTAAACCTAGTCTGTATGAACACACTCTTTATATTCTTTATAGAATATATTCTATATAGAGCACTCTTTATAGACTGAGAGATATTGATTATGCAAAACCATATCTAGCTTCCCTATGTTTACCCTTTGATTTCTACTGCATGCACATAACTTTTCAGAGTGAGCAAGCCTGAAAAGGAAAGTTGACCTCAGAGTCTCTGCAAGACTGCCAGGCTACATCAAAAAGAGTGTGTCCAGCAGGTTGAGGGAGGTTATTATGCCCCTCTACTCTGCTCTCATGAGACATCACCTGGAGTACTGCATTCAGCCCTGAAGCCTCCAACACAAGAGGAACATGGAACTACTGGAGCATTTCCAGCAGAGGGCCACAATGATCAGAGGAATGAAGCATCTCTCCTGAGAAGACAGGCTGAGAGAGTTGGGCTTGTTGAGCCTGCAGAAGAGAAGACTCAGGGGAGACTTTAGAGCAGCTTCCAGTGCCTAAAGGCAGCCTACAAAAGAGCTGGAGAGGGACTTTTTACAAAGGCATGTAGTGACAGCACAAGGGGTAATAGCCTTAAGCTGAATTAGGGTACATTTAGATATTAGGAAAAAAAATCTTCACTATGAGGGTGGTAAGACACTGCCACAGATTGCCCAGAGAAGCTGTGGCTGCCCCATCAATCCCTAGCAGTGTTCATGGCAAGGTTGTGTGGGGCTTTGAGCAACCTGGTCCAGTGAGAGGAATCCCTGCCCACAGCAGGGTGGCTGGAACTAGATGATCATTAAGGTCACTTCCAACCCAAACCATTCTACAATTCTATGACCAGAAAATGCAATATTAACATTAGAAGTATAATAGATATGCTTGTGTGTTTTGGATTAAACAGACCTATACCTATATACTTTAAGTCTTAAATGCAGTTACACAACTAGTAACCAAAATAATTTTAAGTCCCCAGTATATACATGAACAAAAATGCAGTTCCAAATTGGAGAGTTGCTCAACATTCAAGTAAGCAAATTTGCAAATCTTTTGGACAATAGAAGTGGGTTACAAAAATCCTTCCTTTGCCCGATTACTACTTAATTATTATGATATCTACCACTTTTATGAGTAGGTTTCCACACTGAAAATACTACCAAAACTTTTCTTGAAATCTGGCAGTTTGGCTGGATTTTCACCACAGTGAACTCGAAAGCTCATCTTCTTATCAGTGTAACAATGTCTTTTTTACATTATTACAGATGAGTTTGTTACATTGCTCATCTGTGTAGTTACAAATAGTTCTGTTGCTTCACAGGGTGTAGGTCTCATTAAAAAAATACTGTACGCATTCACCACAACTTCAACACATGCTCCATGTATTTGTGTACCATCAGCCTCTGCCTTACGGTATGGGAGTCAACCGCATACACAATCAGGTTGAATAATTCAGTTTTGCCTATACCTTGTAAGTGTTCCTAGGATCACTGTGGGATACATCTGTTCTTCTCCTTACAAAGACAGAATACAATCTAAAGTAAACTATAATTTTAAAACCATAAAACATCTCACTTCCCTTATCCTAATTCAATCAATGGCAGTTCTGCCAAGCTTTTTATGAAGTCAGTATAATCCTTAATGAAAAATAATATCTTATTTTTCAAATCTCATCTTGGGACTTCTCATTCCTATCCAGCTAGTGATTTCCTCCAAAGCAGTATACAACTTCTGACTTGTATGACAGAATCATGTATCTTTCAATTCCAAATTCTGCCACTGTTCATCTCCTCCATGCTCATCCTTATCAGCGAATTATACTGTATGTTATGGTTATTCATACATAGGTATGAAATAATTTTACTGTGATAGCGAAGTAAAAATAAAGATGCAGAAAGCTAACATCACAGTACTTAATCAACTGGGGTATATCTTGTCAAGCAAGGTTATGAAATTTTTCCATACTATGAAGTACAATCCAGCAGATCTTCTATATTAATAACAAAAATAGAAATTCAAGGATTTATATATTCCATATATTCCAATTTGAAAAGAATCAGAAATTAATTTCTATGTTAAAACATTACAAAGGACTTAAGATTACAAAACATAAGCATGACACAACAGTGTCATGTTCGTTTATGTTCTAGAAATAGTTGGGATTAAATCATAGAATCATAGAATAGTTAGGGTTGGAAAGGACCTTCAGATCATCTAGTTCCAACCCCCCTGCCATAAGAAGGGACACCTCACACTAAACTGTGCTACCCAAGGCTTCATCCAACCTGGCCTTGAACACTGCCAGGGATGAAGCACTCACAACCTCCCTGAGAAACCTATTCCAGCATCTTACCACCCTAATAGCAAAGAATTTCTTCCTTAGATCCAATCTAAACCTCCTGTTTCAGTTTGAACCCGTTACCCCTTGTCCTGATGGTACTTTCCTTCTTAAAATATTTTTTGGTTAATTTGGGATAATTAAACTACTACTTTAAAAATAAATTTAAGTACAGGGAAACTAGATAAATCAAATTCCAATATAAGCATAGTAAAAAATACTGTATTTTAGTACTGTGGAAGGTTTTTTTGTTTATGAGCTACAATGGCTGTGCTGCGTGTTCTTTAAAATCAGCTAGGTGAATAACAGCATGCAATTTCTGTTACTGCATATCATATTACAATATATCCATTTACAGCTAATAAGATTAGATTCATCACCATTTCTATTTTGTAGGCCATTTTCATTTAATCTTCTTACATTAAAAAAACAGGGAATTTCACCTTCATGCATAATAGAGACCAAACATTGTTATCTTATCAAAAGCAAAACATCCAAGCATGCTGTATCCTATTTAGTTAATGTGACCAAAGAACAAAAACTGAGCATCTTACCTCAGCCCAAAGATATGTGATTGCTCATAACTGAATAAGGAATGAATTTTAGCTTCTGAGTTCAAAATTATAAGCCTGTCAATGATATCCTGCCAAAAGACAACAAATATTAAAAACCTGATGTATGATTGCATATTTTATGCATGTAACAGTTTCATAGGGATGTTTTCTGTAAAATGAAACCCACTATTGAACGTACAGTGGAATTATTTCTGTCCATCATAAGTGTCTGTGTGTCGTGGTTTAAACCCAACCAACCACGCAGCTCGTTCACTCACTCAACCCCCCTTCTTGCCCTCCCCTGCTTCCAGAGAGATGGGGGGAGAATCAAAAGAATGCAACTTCCACAGGTTGAGATAAGAACAGTTTAGTAATTAAGGTGTAACACAAATCACTGCTGCTACCACCAATAATAATAATGAAAAAGAATACAGCATCTCATCGACCACAACAGATAACTCACGACACCCCACCAACCGAGTGCTGACCGACCACCTCTTCCAACCACCCCGAGAGAACTAGGCCTTCCGGATCATCCCCCCGTTACATCCTGGGCATGACGTGCTATGGTATGGAATACCTCTTTGGTCAGTTTGGTCCTGTCAGTACAGTCCTGTCCCTCCTTCCTCCTGGCTTCTCCTCCTCCCCGGCAGAGCATGAGGCTCACAAAGTCCTTGGTCAGGGCAAACATCGCTCAGCAACAACCAAAAACATCGGCCTTATCAGCCTTGTTCCCGGGTTAAGTCAAAGCACAACTACTAAAGAGAAGAAAAACTGACTGCAACTGCTGAACCCAGGACACAGTGGCAAAAAAGAAACCATACAGAAGGTCAAGGGGGATAAAAGATTCTAGCATATCAAATATCCTAGTTCTCATTTAGTATTAATACACAACAAAAATGTTAAGCTGGTTTTCCTATGTTTGAAATGTGCATACATCTGGTTTACGAAAAGAACAGCAAATCCTTTAGCATAATACCCTTTCTAACACTAGTTAGTGCTACATGCTTCAAAACACAGCTGTATATTCTCAGTGTACCAAGACCTGGCTTGGATGCTGAGGCTTACATCTTATCCTACAGCATCTCATGTAATAGACAATGATCTATGGCTGCTTCCCACTTCTTCCACAAATCCAACCTAATTATATTCCACTTTGGTTCACTGCATATTAAAACTGCTTCTGAAGAAATAATTTCATTAAAAGACTACAAAATGCAAAAACACATTAACTGATGTTATCATCTCAGACACAGACTGCTATGTTATGGTAAGAAGAAACAAACTACAAAGTCCTTGTGGGTTTTATATAATCTGGATTAAATCCAAACTTTAATTTTCTCCTGTGTATAAGAAGTATAGTTTCAGAGAGTTCTGATGGAGTAGTTATTCAACTAGTTAGATCAACAATTCATATCAATATGATATGAGAGAAAAGTAAGGATCCATTGTTTCATGAAATCAACCATAGCTCTGGTTTTTAACAGAGAGAAAAGTACACTCTACAAGTAAAACTTCCAGGAAGAGAAAAAAAATAATCCAGTACTTGTCAAAGTACTTGTCTTCAAAAAATGCATTCTGACTTATAATACAGTGAAACCACATCTTCCTATTAGGTTTTCTGGGTGGCAGCTGTGAAAATGCACTTTTTCCACATAGTATGTTCACAATAAAATTCACAATAAAACAATTCAACTCAGACCTCAGGGCTGTTCATAAAATTGGTAATAAAAGCAGTTGATTTGTTTGGGGCTTTTTAGGTATTTGAACATACAAAATGTTAAATGCCAAGGGCTATTTCTCTGGTGACAACCTCCTCCTCTCATCTATTTATCAAAGCTTGGAACTTGCAAAAGATATGAGTCTACTGAGAAAGCAGAACAAGCTCTGATCTGGGAGATCAGGAAGAAAGATAACAAACATGGTCCAAGTAAGAAAAATATGCAGATAGAACTGCACTGCCCAACCACAGAGTACATCTTAAATATTACAGGTAGGGTGTCATCTACTTTGACTACCTAAGAAACACCATCTAAAAATAAAATTCTCCATATTCATGGGGCAAGGCAAGGAGGGGGAAATTTCACCCACTTTGGCATGCCTTTCAAAGCTACAAATCTGAAGGGTACCTTCCAAGCTAGATTCCTATGTACTGTGGAACCTCTCAAAGGAAGAGTGGTAGAAGGTAGAAGGATTTATCTGCTCCATTTTCTAAAATATGGCAAGCAAAGATATAAAAAAAAATAAAAAAATCATCAACAACAAAAAAAAAATCCAACCAAATGAAAACCAAACCAAAACAATGACAACAAAAAAAAACTCCTAACAACCCAAGGCAGAGTATATTTGGAAAAAAATTCCTAAGGGCACAAAATATAAACCTCATAAACCTGATCAGTCAACAGCTGAAAGTAGTAAAAGCTCAACTGATGATCTGTTCAGTCAATGAATGCAAGTAATTAGCCAAAAATACAAAGGAAGAAGAAAGGTTAAAATCCTGCGTATTAAGATGATGAAGTTCTGTGCACTATCAAATAAAGTTCAGCATAAATATTAAAAGTCAGATTCTGTGATAATGTGACATGATTCACAAACAGAAAAACTAAGCACACAGAGCAATTAAGTCTTCTAACCAAATCTTCTAGTGGCACTGAAATCACCTTTACTTTGCTTTTTAACCAGACTTACATCTGGTCAAATCTTTTCTCGTTAGCTTTTGCAATCATTGCCCAAAAATAGTCATAAGATACCTATACATCTGCTTAACCCCAGAAGTTTTCTGAGCATTTAGACTTAGCCATTAGATGCTAAATTAACATCAGAGGAACTATTTTCCTTCTGTTACATAATCTTGGATGCCAGCTTAGGGTTACAAAACCCACTGTTGCACAGAAGTTAGTGAGACAACCCTCACCCAAAACATCTATAACTGTTCATGAAACTTTTAATTGTATCATACATGACTGTAGCAGTATTGATATTTCTAGAAACTAACAGCATTCCATCAAAATACTGAAGTGCCTCAAAAGCCAAAACAACAGAAGATTTCAACGGTCACAAAAATTAGTACTTAAAATTTACCACAATCTGAAAGCTCTCAAATATGTACCACTTTTAACATAGATCTATATCCCCTGCCCCCAGTGCCTCAGAAAACTTGATGACTGAAAAGAACTATCCATGGGTGGATAACCAACACTGAATGAATTGGAAAAATAGAATTTATCATACAATTTCCTCCTGAAATCATCAAAACAGTATTACATCAAAGAACTACAAAATCCCTTGCAAACATACACTATCATGGTATACTTTGTCTAAAAACTTTCAACTAACATAAATCCAGATATTGTGCTAAACAAACACTTAAACACAGCTGCCAGCTTATTAGAAAATAACAAACAAACATGATTGGATGCCTGCAACACCGAAGCAGAGAGAGATCAGCGTCCAGGAGCCTCACCTCAGAGCGGCGAGTGCCACCGAAGGAGCCTCAAGTCCTCGACAGGACTTGCCCAGGAGCCGGCAGCTCGGCTGACAAGAGCAGCTGACTCACTGGGGGCGGAGCCAAGAGGAGCGGCACCAGCCCTGACTGGTTGAAAACCTGCCCAGGGAGCATGTGCGACCAGAAGCACACCGAGGCAGTGTCCGCAGGATGGCGAGTGCTCACCACATGAACAGGGCCCGGTCTGGGACCTCTGCTCTGGCAAGGGCCAGTGTAGCCACCCAGACAGAGCCCATGAGGGGGCAGGCTGCAGTGCAGAGCTCGGGGTGCAGAAAGTGCACTGGGCTTGAGAGGGAAAGGTGCAGAGTGGGCAGGGCTGCACTCAGTGCTCCCTGGTGGAGGTCCTGCTGCAGCAGGTTGCTGAGCTGCGGGATGCAGTTAATAGGCTGCAAGATGCCAGGGAAGCTGAGAGGAAGCAAGACTCTATGCTCCAGGCCCAAACTGTGCCAGGGCCTCAAGCTTCCCTTCTGGAAGGAGGGAGTGTCCTGGGTTCAGCAATAGCAGTCAACTTTTCTCCTTCTTAGTAGCTGGTGCAGCTGTGTTTTGACTCAACTTGGGAACTGACAGCANCCCTTCTGGAAGGAGGGAGTGTCCTGGGTTCAGCAATAGCAGTCAACTTTTCTCCTTCTTAGTAGCTGGTGCAGCTGTGTTTTGACTCAACTTGGGAACAAAACTGACAGCAGGGGTGTTTTTAGTTACTGCTTGAATGTTTTGTTCTGACCAAGGACTTTGTGAGTCTCATGCTCTGCCAGGGAGGAGGGGAGGCTGGGAGGAAGCAGGGACAGGACACCTGACCCAAACTGATCAAAGAAGTATTCCATACCATTCCATTCCATACCACGTCATGCCTAGGATGCAACTGGGAGTTACCCGGAAGGGCTGGTGCTCTCTGGGGTGTTGGAGGAGGGATTCGGTTGGTGGTTGGTGGGGTGTCGTGAGTTATCTGTCAGTAGTTGGTGAGATGCTCTATTCTTTTCCCTTGTTATTTCCTTTATCGTTATTATTATTGGTGGTAGCAGTAGTGATTTGT
>NDXB01007652.1:227292-237446 GCA_002631895.1 Agapornis roseicollis | reverse complement strand
CCATACCATAGCACGTCATGCCCAGGATGTAACTGGGGAGGATCCGGAAGGCCTAGTTCACTCTCGGGGTGGTTGGAAGAGGTGGTCGGTCAGCACGCGGTTGGTGGGGTGTTGTGAGTTATCTGTTGTGGTTGATGGGATGCTGTATTCTTTTCCTGTATCATTATTATTATTATTGGTGGTAGCAGCAGTGATTTGTGTTATACCTTAGTTACTAAACTGTCCTTATCTCAGCCTGTGGAAGTTGCATTATTTGATTCTCCCCCCATCTCTCTGGAAGCAGGGGAGGGCAAGAAGGGGGGTTGAATGAGTGAACAAGCTGCGTGGTTGGTTGGGTTTAAACCACGACAGTCCCTCAGGGATTGGTGTTGGGAGNTTTGATTCTCCCCCCATCTCTCTGGAAGCAGGGGAGGGCAAGAAGGGGGGTTGAATGAGTGAACAAGCTGCGTGGTTGGTTGGGTTTAAACCACGACAGTCCCTCAGGGATTGGTGTTGGGAGCGGTCTTGTTTAACATCTTTGTTGCTGACATGGACAGTGGGATTGAGTGAGCCCTCAGCAAGTTTGCCGATGACACCAAGCTGTGTGGTTCGGTGGATACGCTGGAGGGAAGGAATGCCATCCAGAGGGACCTTGACACGCTTGTGAGGTGGGCTGATGCCAACCTCATGAAGTTTAACCATGACAAGTGCAAGGTCCTACACCTGGGTCAAAGCAATCCCAGGCACAGCTACAGGTTGGGCAGAGAAGAGATTCAGAGCAGCCCTGCGGAGAAGGACTTGGGGATGGTGGTCGATGAGAAACGGAGAGTGAGCTGGCTTTAGTGTGTGCTTGCAGCCCAGAAAGCCAACCGTATCCTGGGCTGCATCAAAAGGAACGTGACCAGCAGGTCCAAGGAGGTGATCCTGCTACTCTGCTCNGCTGGCTTTAGTGTGTGCTTGCAGCCCAGAAAGCCAACCGTATCCTGGGCTGCATCAAAAGGAACGTGACCAGCAGGTCCAAGGAGGTGATCCTGCCCTTCTACTCTGCTCTCATGAGACCTCACCTGGAGTATTGTGTGCAGTTCTGGTGTCCTCAACATAAAAAGGACATGGAGCTGTTGGAACAAGTCCAGAGGAGGGCCACGAGGATTATCAGGGGACTGGAGCATCTCCCATACGAGAGGTGCTCGTATGAGCAGGCTTGGAAAGTTGGGGCTGTTCAGCCTGGGGAAGAGAAGGCTTCACAGAGACCTCATAGCAGCCTTCCAGGATCTGAAGGGGGCCTATAGGGATGCTATGGAGGGGCTCTTCATTAGGGACTTGTAGTGACAGGACAAGAGGTAACGGGAAGTAGAAGAGCTGGAGCTAGTACTGCTGCTGTGCAGGGCTGCTAAGGGGAATGCAAGCCAATCTACTTAAATTCAGTCTATTTAAAGTCCAATAGAAAAGATCCAGTCTTCTTGTAAACTCTTCTCTCCCTTCCTCCTACCCCTCCACACTCACCACTGCTATGCAGCAGTTTTGTTTTGTCAACTTGTAAAACACCAGGATGGCATGAGATGGATGATAATGAACCTGACTCCTAACTCACTGAAATCAAGAGGGCCCTCTTTTCCTGTGTCTCCCCATTTTCCCTCCAAATAAAATAGACTTTAGAACAAGTTAGAAGCCTGAAAAAATATTCAGGAAGTAATGCTGGAAGGAAGGAACTTTGTCCCAGTATGTAAGTCACTATTTGCCTTATTTCTAAGCACAACTGTGCTTCTCACTGTTATTCTATTAATCCCATCTAAACAGTATTTGCTGCACTTCAAAGATGTCTGTGAACATGCTGTTAGTGTATCTCATTCACCATGTCTTTCCTGTTTTGATAGGGCAACAATTTAAGAGCTCTAATGTTACAGCTTTTTTCTAAGAGAAGCAGTGGTAACTCAGGTTTTTCTTCCCCCATGCAGTCAGTTACCTTTACAAAAGTTGAAAAAAAATAAGAAAAGTTTCTCCAAAGCTGTTGTCCTTCTGCCAAATTTGGTTGCAAATAGCCAACAAGCTCAGAAGTTGCTGCCAAATAAAAGTGACTAAAGAAACTTAGTTTCCCTTGGAAACCACCAAACCCTTCTCCAGAATGAATCAGAGTGAACCCAGTTCAGTTCAACATACTGTTGTCTGTAAAGCTGATATATCTATTTCTGTAGTGCTCCAAGAAGCAGATACAGAGTAATCCCACCAGCAAATGATGTGTGAAAACAGCTATATCTACACTTCCTGCTAAGGCCACCACTGAGCCACAGTGTCCCTGTGTGGGGAGCCATTCACAAGAACTGGCCCAGGGAGCCCTGCCAAGGCCACAGTATTGTACTCAATAGCACGTGGGCTGGTGTATGCAGCACTAGGCACAAACACATCCACGCAGCCCTGTCAACATGTCAGAGGAGAGATGATGATGAGGAAGAGACTGCTAACTCTGTAAAAGAGAGAGAGCACTGGGAGCATGATAGCATGTAAAGACCATGCCTCAACCAAGCATCCTGCTGTGCATCAGAGGAGAGCAGAGGGACGACTGCATATGTTATGTCCACCAAAGCACCAGGAGAACCATGGGGCAGCTCAGCAGATTTTGCTGCTCACAGAGGCAAGAGGCTGCCAGTCAGCAGACTGGGCTCAGTACTGAGCTCAGCTGGAGCTGCAGGGCCCTGCCACTCACTGAGCACTGTTTTGCCTCAGTGAAAAGCACCAGCTCCTGGCTCCAGGCTCCTACTGACATCCAAACTGAACAGAGCCAGCAGCTCAGCAGGAGCTGGCTGTAGCCCTGGATGTAGACATAGCCAATCTGTTCTCAGCAAGGACTGATGCTGCACCCTTCGAGCACGTCCTGCACTGGTTTAACCCCTATGCAATCCCTGTTCACTTGGGATGGTCCACTTCTCTTCAAGGGCAAGCAGCACCTGACCTGCACTGTGTGAAAGCCCACTATCTATTAACAAGACATTTGCTCTGATGAGGCAGTTAAAATCAGCACACTGCAAAGCTTATAAAAATTATTGACATTCATAGCACCATTAATCAGATGCAGTCATCCTCCAAATTCCACCACCTCACTGTGAAATGGAAAGCTGCAGGCTTGACTCACTGCACACCAGCTCAGCTCTACACCGTTTTGTCCCAGTCACGTCAGCACTGAACTGGAAGGAACAGCCACAGATCAGGGAGATTTGTCTGACCCACTTTGTTATCCTTGGAGTTAAAACTTGGAAAATCCATTTTTTGCCAGGATCTTTTGCTGTATGTGTTCTCCCAATTAGGAAAGATGCTAATTGGCTGTTTATCATCTGGTCAGAAAGGGGAATTGAGTACTGCTTGAATGAGTCACAGCCTGCTGGAATTCCCTCCTGCCCCTTCCTTAGGCATGTATCCACACACCTGAGTAGAGAGACACTTCATGAGTAAGGCTTCTTTTCAGTGAAGGTACCTGGCTCATGTTTCCTATTCAACAGAGACTCAAACTTTACAGGATCAGCCGCTGGCAGCACTCCCAGGATATTTTTCCATTCGCACATATTTCTAAAAATGTCAACGCCAGTCTAACCACTCTCATCTGGGAAGCCTGACATCAAATGTACATTAGCCCAGGAAAAAAAACATAATCCAAAATGCAAGCCCCTTCTAAAAAGGAAAACAAATTCAAAGTATGTTACTTTGGCTCCTGCCTCTGTGCTCTATGAAAAAACAGGAGAAAAATTTAAAGTGTGATTTTACACCCATGACAATTCAATTAGAGAATCAGATAAATGAATAGTACAGGTTTCAGGGATGAGAAGTGATGGTATGTGAGATTCTTATTCAGGCCCAATTCCTGCATGTTTGGGTTCGTTACTCGACAGGAGACAAAAAAGGTCCCAGGCAGAGCCTGAAGAGCCATGCTTTCTTTGCAATCCTGGGATTAAAACCAGGCAGCTAAACAGCACTACGTTTGACTCTGGGAGAGCTTCCCCAGGGAGGAACCATTTTGGCTTGAGCATTTTGTTCCCGTCATACATCTCTGATTATTTTCTATTCCAAATCTGGACCTTTCACACACCTTCCCAGCATTATCTGCTTTGCCTGAGAAACTAGTGTAGACGAACAAGACATGCTATGCTGCCATTTTGCAAGCTGAGTTTAGGAATAAGCAATATTGTTTCCACACTCTTTTCCCCACAGCACGTGCTGTCAGCATGCTATCACTGTAAGAGAGATCTCTATTTAATTCAGCCTGTCAAGGCTCAAAGAAAACAAAGGGTATGACTGCGGCCCTAAAGTCTATCTGAGTAGGATTCCCAAAATGGAACAGAAGTTGACTTCAGTGGGACTAAGCCATAATTACAGAATAAACAGAGAGCAGGATATGTTCCTGAAATACTTTAAATACATATTTCACTGTCCATGAATGCTGCAATAATGACTTTACAACTTCACTCACTAGGGGAAATTAATAGATAGGCCCCCTCCTCTTACTGGCTCCAATGATGATTTTGTTCACTTACCTGCAAGATGTGTTTGGATCTTGAATTATACTTTCACTTTCTTGCAGATCTACATGGTTTTTTACATGTTAATTTTAAATATGCATCCTGTCTCTAAACTTAATAATACATAAATATTATGAACAGAGGTTTTATCCTTGCTCATTGTTACAAACAACTTAAAGACTGATGCCCTGACATAAGAAGTTTCATCAGACTTTCCAGGTGGTGGACCTCAGCATTCCAGACCCCAAGTTTTGGTGGTATTTGCTATAGTCACCTAAGAGATGATCCCCACACAAAGCCATTGACCCACTCATCTGCTGCAGAAGACCACCCCTACAGCAGAAATTCCTCAGCCAGCAAGTTTCATTGTCTAGAACAGCTGCCTTCATTAAAGAGTCCTTCACAAGCCTTCTCCTGCCACTCCTACTCTAGGATGACAACTTTTGTCAGAGAAGTGAGACAAAGAAGAAAACCGAGTAATTAGGAGAAAGGACTATGATCAGTGGAAGATTATATGGGATGCATGTTTGCCTATACAAAAACTGAAAATGAAAGCCCATTCATAGGTTCACCCATCCTTAGTGGTCCCTTCAGAGGGATTTGCTTCTCACCCACTTGTTGATGTGGTTGACAGCATTAACATCTGGAATTATTGCAGTTAGAGCTGTCAAGATCCAAGAATTACAATGTCAGAAAAGATTTCAAGTAGAAGTTTACTTCTAGAGGTGCACTCTTCTCAGCCTGACTGAACTTAACTAATGTTCCAGTCCCTGGGGGCCACAGCAGAGCAATTTGCCAGCATATAGATTCAGCTTGAAGTTACAGTATTCCAGTGGTGTTCCACTTCCTGCCCATGCTGGGTGGTCCATAGTTTCTACAGCATTAGAAGGAGTAATACAGTTACACATGCTTGTAATAGTTTTGCTTCCAGTATTACATTCAAAATCCCAGTGCTTTGTAAGCGAAGCTTAGTGATACTTTCAGACCAGTCTTTGCATACACATTTTTCTGAGGCTACCTCAATGGATTTAGAGAAGTCAAACCATCTGAATGCTAACACTGCTCAGAAGGAATGTTTAGACCTATACTTACTCCCCTTTCAGGTTGTTATTAGTTTAGGATCAATTTCTCCTTTTTAGCATACATGCAAAGAGAAGTAAACTGTGTAAAACCCATGGACCAGCACAGGCCAGGCAAACATCTGCAGAAGATCATTTAAGGCTGACCATTTCTTTGTAAAGGAGGCTGGCCTCAGTGAGATCTCTGCAGGCCTCATCCTGACTGAATTTCTTTGCCTACAGGTAGAAGTGTGCCCCTACCCACTTTCTTGTTTGTTTGTGCCTAATTTTTCCTTTCCAGTTATTGTCTAGTGCAGCCTGGCAGACAGCAAGAACAAGAGCTGCATTTGACTACCAGGGCCTCAACTGTTATCACAGTTCCTAAGCAGAATACAAGATGCAGTGACTGAAACATAAATTACAGCCTACACTAGGACTGTGCAAACAGGAAAACCAGTCACACAAAAACCAAAGCAACAGTATCCCGCTCTCACTGTCAAATTCACTTGTGTTCCTCCATTTGCACTTAAAGTCAGGGGGAGGGAGGGTGGTGTGGTGCCTTTAAGTACAGTTGCATATACATGAGCTCAGGTGGAAGCAGAATTAGATGAGAACAGATTGCTGTAGAAATAATTGTGCTCAGTGAATAGAAACTGATTATTGTTTAAGGTAAGAAAGGACCAATGGGGGAATTCGTAAAGCTTTTAAGATACTCCAGGAAATTGCCTGAGGGCAAGATGCCACATAGCATCAAAGCAGTGTGTACTTCTCAACCCAAAGTGTGAAACTGAGCAACATCTACACTTGTCAGTTAAACAGTTTGAGGGAATGCTCCCACACAATAATCACAATAAACTATACTGTTAAAGGCTCCTGGTCACTCTTCTAAGTTTGTACCAGAGACCTTTCTTTCAATTACTTCCTAGGTACAATCTGGCAATCAACACAGGCCAGGAACTGAGCCCATTAGGCAGTCTGCCTCCGGCCACCTTGTTTTAGAGGGAGATTCTAACAGTATGAACACAGGCTGTTGCATGCCAATTGGCCTCAGTGACAGAGAACGCTCCTGGGCACATTTCATTTTCTAATATAGATGCAGTCAGGATGTCTATGAGAATTTGTATCTCTTACTTAGTGGAATATCCAGCTTCCTTATTAAGAACAGAACCTATCCCATTTTCCACTACCAAGAAGCAGTGCAAATTCCATTTTGAAATGCAGAGTGCTTCCAAGCCTCCCAGAGAGATTCTTTCTCATGCTCCAAAATTCTACACTCCTCAGCCTCTGCTCCATTTTCAGTATGCATCACTGAGATCCTTCTTACATCCCTGGTACTCTTCCAACACCTGTTTAAAGTGATTTCAATTCAGAATATCAAGAAGACAGCTAACATTTGAGAAAAAATCCTTCAAAACTTAGCCAAGACAACCTTGGGAACACTATGTTGTGCAGTCAAAAGAATTTTGCTATCAGAGCAAAACAAGCAGATGAAGTTAGAAAAATATTTAGCTTTTAATGATAAATATTTTTTCTCCATTGTGTAATGATATTTAGCATTTCTGCAATAGTTTACCTGTTGCAACCACTATATGTGAGCAAGCTATACATACCTATCAGTGGTGTCTGTGCTTCAGAGATAGGGCCCCTGAGAAACTGGTACTGCTTTCATCTCAGCTCCAGAGAAATCCAGACTGAAATGCCTTGGATACAGTTTTTGCCCACAGGAAGGTTTGGGACATTTCTAAATACTCAACACGCTGGCATCAGAGCCACTAAAGTTATCACTGTAACCCAAGGAATAGGTCACTTAGAGATACCTTGCCAGACCAGTGGGCAACAGGAATTTGAACAAAATTCTCCTACTTACTGGGACTTACTTCACCAGGCCTGCAGGAAGATGCCAGTGTCTGCTTTGAATGAACACTTAAGCACACTCTTCTAAAGAAAGTACCTGTATCCTTTCTTTCAAAGCACTGTGTAGATTTTTAAAACATGATCCTGAGAGATATCATGTAGGTATTTTGCCCAGTAGCTGAAATTCAAAAAAAAAAAAAAAAAGCACTCTGGAAGACACCATTCCTTTCTTAGGAAAATGCCCTGATTTCTCAGCTATAAACTCATGCTCTTCCCTTTCCTTCTTAGTAGGTTTGAGGAATGTTTTCTCCTTCAAAGCACAGTGGCTAAGCTTTAGCTATAGGGTGTGCCTTCCCAGAACAATCTCTGTCACCCTCCAGACTGACTGTTTCTGCACATCATTCTTGTGCATGGCCAGAATTTCTCAGCATGTTAAAGATTATATTTCCTAACTGAAACATTCCAAGAATTAATTGCATACTAAAAAAATAATAACAACAACAACCATGTATTTTCAGACCAATCTTTCTTTAAATAAGCCTTTTATGCAGAACTGCCTTGAAAATTATACAGTTTTCTGCACTAAGAAACTCATAAAATTTGCTCTGCAAATTCACATTAAAGCCTCCCCTCAATTACACCCCCTCAGATTTTCAAATGCTACACTGCTTAAATTATTCAAATAATTTTCAGATGCTCCCCCCCCCCAGTCACATGCATTGCACTTAAACAGGGAAGAAGGAGAGGAAAAGGAGGTGGAAGAGGTTTTAAATTTGTCAAACTTGCTTGACAGAATTAAGTATGGTAGAATCTAACTAGTCCCTGCTAACTCTGGAGAGAGCAAAGAAAATCCTGGTATGGATTTGTGAGATTCTCTGGGGAAATTACTAAGTGCTAGGATAGAACCACTGAAGTGCAACCATATAAACAAATTTAATGTTACTGACCTCTGCTGCCTGTACACACCTCAGACCCTTAGATAGCTGTGCCACCAATCTAGTATATTTAAATTGCACCTTTTCCCTCAGTACCTTCATACAAATTGCAACCCAAAATATAAGTATTTATTATGCAACTGCATTCTCATGATAAAGGCTGCAGGGTTTCATTGTACTCCTCACCTACAGGAAACCACCACTGCCTGCCCTGGGTTACAAACATGATCTGAAAGAAGCATATTTCAACATCAGACAACTGGAGAAGGGCAGAATTACCACTGCCCTGACAGGGGAATTATTACTGCATTTCCATCCAAGGTGGCTTCTCTAGCAACTTGCTTTCCTATGTCAACTTTAACGCAACCATCTCTAGGAACACATCCACATGAAACTGAAGGGAGGCAGATACGGAGTGCTCAACACTAATCACATATATTACATACAGCAGCAAGACAGCTCTGCCACTTACTGTCTTGAAGTAATGACTGCTATCACTATCAAGTATACTGTGTGACAAAAGGGAAGGGAGGAAATGAGCAGTGAGGTGTTAACGCAACAGGTAAGAGCCAGGGTATTCCAAGAACAAAATAACTGGAGTTGGAAGAGAAGGCAAAAATGCATATCACCCCTATTTTAAGAAGCAGTGGATCTGCATCTTCTCAGATAATACTAGTGAAGACTGGGAAACCCCTAGTCTAAGTCATTATTCATGTGAGAAGGACTGCAATTGGTGACATAAACTACAAAGGAGAAACCAACACAGGATGTTTTTTAAAAAATGCAGTTATCTCTGGCTGCTTAAGAGCTGTTTCCCACAAGATCACAGATTACAGTCTCCATGGCACACTGTAGCTGAAACACAGAAACTAGATATATCTTTCATCTTCTGCATGTCAGACATTTGTTAAAACCTACATTGATTTCTTTGGAAACATCCTCCTCATGACAGTGCACATGAGTGAATTCCTAATATGGAAGAGAAACTGCAGATTACTTTGAGCAAATGCTAAATTCTATTTTGAAAATTATTAATTCTGCAGTAATCATATGGAATTAGTGTGGTGGGAAGCCCATGCTCTAATGAAAACACTTTTTTGCCAGCTAGGAAAGTTTGTAATTTTACTTTTAGATCAGGTCACCTCTCAAAGTTGAGTCAATTTGCTGCAAATTTGAAGCAACATTGTTCCACTGGAAAGGGCCACCTTGTTCTCACATCACATCAAGTCAAATAAGAAGAAATACACTGAAAACAAAGGCTGTTGCATCCCTTTCAGAACTATGGAAACAAGACTGCAGTCCAAGCCACTGGATTTTAACAGCTCTGATTTGGATTTAGCCAGGTATCAATGAGAACAAAATCCAGACATCTGTTCTCTAGCATAAACTTCTTAAAGAAAGCCCCAGTGCTGGCGATGCAGAGCTAGTCCTAAATTGGACTATATGTTCATTGTGCCGTGGAGTGGGCTCTCACAGTGCTGAATGGCAAACTCTCTGCTGAGTCAGATTTGTCACATAGGCAAAAAAATATGATTACCTTACAGAGGGCAGCTGAGCTATAAGTTCAAGGAAGGTTGCATATGAGTTGGTACAAGCACAAAATCAAGTCCCATACATTTACAACAGCAGGGAACAAAGCAAAGTTAGGGAGTGCTGATACTGTGATGAGAATCTGGAGCTGTAGTTGCTGGTTTCAACCCTGGTTGATTTCAGCCAAGCTATACTAACTATACAAACATGCTTACTTGTAGTACTTAGGAAGAGAGAGATGAGTTTTTATTGCATCGATTGGTATTATTGAGAAAAGCAAAAAAAAAAAAAAA
>NDXB01007652.1:184897-207632 GCA_002631895.1 Agapornis roseicollis | reverse complement strand
TTTTTTTTTTTTCTCCTTTTTTTGCTTTTTTTTTTTTTTTTTTTTTTTTTTTTCCTTTTTTTTTTTTCCGTTGGTATTGGAGGAAGAAATGCACTTAAGGTTGCTTTGGCTCTCAGATGGTTGGCTCACTAAGGTGCTCACCCTTTAAGAAAGCAAGAATGAACTGCTCAGAAACTGTTTCTAGTCATTTGGCTAGTATCTGAAAAAAAAAAAGAAAATATTCATGCTTGTGTCTGCTCAAAGCCTGGTTATATCTAGAAGCACAACATAATAGCTCTGAATTCAAACAGCAAAAACTTATGCAGCATTTTGGAAACCTGAAGCTGGTGGGATCCAATGTCCTCTGTGATGAACAGATAAGGAATAGTCTTAGCCAAATCCCTCTGCTAAAAGAAATGTTGAATATGATTTATGCCATGCAAAGTTGAGGGTATGAAAATCAGTTTTCGTGTTGGTAGTGATCACCCAGAATCCTTATATAGTCAATGGACAGAGTTACGTATATTTCAAAGGCGATTTGTATTATATGTACCGGACTTCATATGGTAGGATCACCCTCAGCCCAGTGATCAAAGAGGGAGCTTAGATGGCTATGTTGATCGAGATTATTAATTTATAGAGAAATAAAGCAAAGTGCAACTGTTGAAGCAATTTAGTGAAATAGATTTACAAGCAACAAACCAGACTAAAAGCCTCTTTAGGCATGCAAATTGCTATTTATGAGCTGAAAAATCCACACACCCATGGGAGGAGCGGGGCCTAAAGCAAGCTTTGTGTAGAGCTGTACCCTCATTCCTAGTTCACTTCGGCTGTTATCCACTGGCACAGATAGCTGTAGTCATCCAAAATTGAAGTTACCAAAAGCTGAAACAAAAGGAAAGAGAGATCCATTTTCTGTTAAATGCCATCTATTCCAAGAAGATGTGCATATTAATACTAAGGTCTCAATGCTAGGGTATCAATCTAGTACTCACTGCCAGAAAATCTGTGTAATTTATACAGCTGAGCAAATAGCAGTGGTCTAAAACAAAGTACTTCACATCCTAGTTAGAATCTGAAAAAGAAAATTTGGTCTGGGCATTTTTGTAACTTTTTATGTAATGAGTGGAGTGCTCAAAAATGCTTCAGCAGGAGCACTGAATCTGAGGCTCCAGAAACTCTGTGAAAATACACTGATTTCCTCTGCAAAAATCCCATACTGTTTTATTTTGGCTAGTTGCATTTCAATATTAATTGGAAAGCCAAAAACTGGAGCAAGCAACCAGTATAACTGAACAACCAAGGACAGACAAGAAATGTTCACATCTGTCCTCAGATAAAGTAATAGTTGCTAAAAAGAAATTTGCAATTTGCTTTAACTAAATGTAACAATTGTGTTATAAACTGAAAGGGCAAATTTGTTAAGATCATAATGTTTCTCAAACCTATTCGTCCATATTCACCTGAAGAATTTCCAGTGGCCAAAATAAACTAAGGAAAGGCTTATTCAATGAGAACAAGCAGAAAACATTATCACCAATACCCTCAGCAGCAGGAAGCTGCAGTGTGCGTGGCACTCTTGGAGAGGAATGCATAGGTCTGGGAAAGCAGTTTTCGTTCTCAGAGACAGGTCCTTCACCAGCCAGACCCAATACGAAACGAGGAGGTTCCACTCTCTCCATACGCTCTATGTCTCTTGGGGAGATCTGACTTTCAATACACTCATTCAAGAACCTTTCAATGTTAATTTTATGAACTAGAGGAAGACTGAGAAGTGGGAGGAAATGAGGTATGCCTTGGAAATAATGCTTTCAACAAAGCAATACTGCTTCTCTTGTGACAAAACATAACTCATATCCAAGTTGGCTCTTACTTGCTTCATTAGAGTCCATCAGCATAGGTTGTTGAAATAGCTCTGGCATTCAAATGCTTCCTGGATGCTTACCTAGGAGCCAGTCCTGTCTTCTCACCACTTAAAACATGTAGCCTGATAACGTCATCATGGCTAGATTGTAGGCAATCAGCAGGCCTCACAGTTTCAGTGGTTTCCACTGATGTATGTAGAAGGGCTTCAGTGCCACAAAAAGAGGCAAAGGAAGTGTAACTGGAAGTGAAGAGTAGACCAGTGCCATGGGTCTGTTCTTGGATCTGAAAAGCAAAACATACAGCCAAAGCTATATCTTATACACTGTATGGCAGATATATTTAATGACTTTTCTTTATGCTCTTTGGCAAAAAGAAAACTCGTATCACATGTATCTGTACAAAGTAGTGCCACAGTCCTCCTAATATCATGGAGCTCCATGTGCCAGATCCCACTTTAGTGGAGACCTTAAGCACATTTGAGTTGGGACTGTAATATTAGAAGACTGCTCTGCTGAGCACCAGCCTCCTGCAGCACAGGAGAGAACAGACCTTTCCTGTCATGAGCTGAAACCCTCACAACAGGCTGCAAGACTGTCACACACACAGGTGAAAGAAGTAGGTCAGGACACATGCAGCAGGGGTGCACTGAACAAACCAAACTGTTCCTGGCTTTTCAGGAGTGCAAATCTTTACAGGTAAATAATAAAACTCTTTCAACCACTGGTGCTATTTCCTTCTTGCCCCACAATGCTCAGGAACGTGCTTAGGAAACACCACTTCACTCAAAAATGACAATGCTTCTCATGGCTGAAATTGCTCTTCATTCCTATACCAAAGGGAAGCTTAACAGATTATCTGCCATGCCACCTCTTCCTAATCCTGCCTTATCCCTGACCCAAAGAAATGCATTAAGCCTGCCAAAGTACCCCAGTTCCCATTCATGCTTTCTTCTCCTATTCCCATTGTGGTCACTGCTCTGCTAAACTCTCACAGCATCTCCATTTGCTTCCTTACCTGCCAGTCCCAAGCCCCTGACCCCTCTCACTGTTGCAGCCCCAGCATCCTTGCAGAAGTCCTCTGTTGAAGTTTAGTCCTTGGATCAATGGTGGGTTCATGGGCCTCAGGGTATTTTTTTTTAAGGTCCACATGACTCTGTTAATCCCCACCCCTTCTAAACCTCCCAGTTCTTTACTATTAGTGCTATTGTCTGTGTCAAGAGCTCCTTGATATTCTACTTCTGGATTTAACAGGCAGTCAGAAGTCCAGAAACTCAGTTTAGACTCTCATCTGATATTCGTATTCTGAAACATTTACAGCCTGAGTACTATGTCCCATGTCTTGCTCCTGTCAAAGCCACCATTCAAGCTTGCCATTCTACCTTTATGCAATTTTACAGCTTTTCCTTATATCCAGGTGTCCAACAGAGCATTGTGGGACCAAAGTGGGCCTGTATAACTTCTAGCTATTTAAGACTTGAAGTCTCCTAACTGCAAAAATGTCAAACTGAGGAGTAGTTTCTGTCAATATTTCATTTCATGATTGTTTTTACTGGCATCGCAAAGAGTTTAAACCTCAAAATATTAACTCTTTGGTCTACTAAGCTTTTCCATGACACATGAGTATGCCTTTTAAAAAATTTCAGTTTCGTTAATATTCCAGGCTTAACAGGCAACCTGAGCACACACTGCTCATCCTATCACGAGCCTGTTGTAGATTGAACAGAAAGCTGCTAACAGTTCCTAACCCTGGGCAGGGGAAGTCCCCCATGCCTTCATTTCTTACAGCTGGAAGTGTTCCTGAGATGTATTTCAAGACTTGAGGGAAGCTTGTGATCATGAAGAAGGAAAAGTGAAAATCAGCCTAGTGAAAATAATGAGGGCTCATATGAGGATCACGATCCTTATAGGTTTGTTCTTCATGATCATGCCATTTATGTAGGAATTCCTATTTAAGACAGCAACTCTACCTACCTCCACTTTCAAGGACCCAGTTGTAGAATTCCTGAGTTTCTGCCAAGTTGAAGCCATCACAAGTTCTGGAAAGAAATTAAAATTAGCATTCCGCAGAAGAGGCTAACACCATTTATCCTATCATTGACTGAGTTTTGAATAAGGAGGCTCCTAAATCTATGGCTCAGGACTACAGGTAACGAAAATAGTTTGCTCTTTGCTGAAGTTAAAAAGTTGAGCCAGGATTAGTCATGTTTAAAAAAGGAGAGAAGAGAACCCCCTGTAATGATTAGCTGCTGCTGAACCCAGGACACCAGATTTTGATATTCTATTGAGATGTTACCTCTAAAAATACTCTGAGAAGCTGCATACAAAATGCCCAAGCCAGGAGCTCTCTGTACTTTGTTGGGAAATCAATCACGTGATATTTTTTGTAAAGCAGTGCAGGCACAACATTCATGCAAGGACACACACCAAGTGGCACAACTGAATCCTTCCGCAGGCATTTGCAGAGATTCACAATGCTAGCAGGCAGTTTTGGATACATTCAGGACTGCTGCTGCTCCAGAGATGTCAACTGACCTGTGTTGGTTGTTTGGCTTTCTGAGGCCCAGTATATACATTAAGGTTGTTTTGCTTTATGTTGTATATATTCTATAATAGGGTACACTAAAGTAGAGCACTCATATAGGATATGATGCTCCTCCTCTTCCCTTCTTCCCTTTAGCAGGAAGACCTTTTCAATGGCATTTAGGAGTTCATCTGGAAGACACCTAACTGCAGTTACTTTCAACAGCTTCTGTTATCTGCCCTAGTTCTCTCCATTAGCAAATACACAGGACAAGTTTCCTCCCAGTTTCATCTCCTCCTGGTGCTGAGAAAAGCACTTTTTCTCTTTTGACTTCTCATAGACTGATGACTGCAAGGTACCTATGCCTCCTTTGGACCTGTTCACTACTCTCCTGTGTCCAGTGGGTCCCTGCAGCATAGTAGCTTGTGCATTACATAGCAGGGAAGACTGTAGCCTAATATAATGCCTCTTATACTGGTACAAATGTGTTTTAAGAAGCTTTGTGAATATAAACAGTTTCTTAATAACCAGTCAACATAGTTCTGCCAGAATTACAAATGCATAGAGCATGCCTGACACTGCTTACCAGCTGTACTCGACTTTGCACATCTGGATAAAGCCTATTAAAATTAACAAAGTTTTTTTGTATTCCAGTTGTATACAGATTTATTTTGGTGAAACATAGCAAGCATCAAAAGTTGCTATACCTACACCTCCCTGTCTGCAGATCACACAGACCGACATGCAACTGCACACACAGCATTGTGTTGGTGACAGAAGAATACTTGAATAAATTTTTCTCCTGCAGTCAGTCATTGCAGTCAAACCCCTTTTTGGTGTGTTTCTCCGACACTTACCCCAAGACCCACAGCACAAGCACATTTCATACACATCCTCAGACAGACACACACCCTTGTAATCCGGGCAGAATGTGCCAGCAGGGGGATTAGTCAGTGATTATCAACTGGCTCAGAGTCAGTCCAGCAGGGATTTCATATAGTTACATGCCCTCAAACCCCCATAAGCATTCCAGCTCACTCCACTCCACTTTCTTTGCTTTCCCCAAACTGTATCAAACAGGGAAAATCCAGGAATCAGGAACAGACTTACCCCAGCAGAGCCCAGATTTGTGCCTCCCTTCCTTCAGGGGTGTCCTCAGCACGTAGCCGCCGCTCCTCTTGCTCTGGGTGCATGTGGCAGCAAAACAAGAAGCTGCAAGAGTGTGTGCCAGTAAAGCAGACACTGTGCTCAGCTTTCTTCTCTGCAAGTGAGGTGAGTACATCACCTGCTGGGTCTCACACAGATATGGTGGATCTTCACACCTCTTAAGCACAACTCGAGTCTCCCAGTGGTAGCCACCAGAAAACCACCAGGCACCATGGTGTTATCTCATAGCTTTGCCAGAGCAGAGGTTACATCACATACTCTTCCCCCTCCCTCTCTTGACTCCCCACATGATGTATCAGATATGGGGACTGGAAAGAGGAGGGAAATTAGTGTGGGAAAGGACTGGGATTCCATAGGAGTGAACCACTGACCTTTAGTGTCATGCTTGGGAGCCTGGCCAAGTTGGAACCAGGACAGCATTTTTTTTTGCAGATTTCTTCAGAACATGTCTTGACAGCTCTTTTAAACAGTAAAAGATGAAGAATTATGCCTGGACAAGATCCTGGAAAATAGCCTGCTTGGAGCACTCCTTCAGCCCATCACAAGGGGCTGTCAATGAGCCTTTTGTGTGCCCAAAATGCATCCAAACCACAAAATGAGGGAATAGAGAATGGTGGGAATACCAACCCACTCACTCACTGAGGGAAGACAGAGCAAACTCAGCTGGATTCACCCTTTGTATCAAGCCTCTATTCCTAGGAAGGCTGCATTTACTTTTTTTTTTTTTTTTTAAGATATATGAAACAAGTTTGAGGAGTTTGTCAGTGATGTGAGGATTCCCCCTTTGTTTATTTCTGGCAACCACAGCAAGGAAAGACATAGAAAGCCTTAGTCAGCAGTGGCTCAAGTCAGTAACTAAAGTGCATGTGATTCGGTCCCATGAGGAGGTACCTGAGCAGAAACAGCACCATGGCCCCATCTCACCAAGAAACAACAGGAACCCAAGTGATGGGGTTCTGCTTGGTCACCTGAGGTGTACTTGCATCTGGGTATAGATATGTTCTCTTATTTTCCCAGGGGTCACAGCTTATTAGCAGAACTCTGAAAAAAAGAGGATAGTGTCATACCTTGTACCACTGTGTTGTGTCTGTCACCAGATACATTACAAGCACTTCTGAAGGGCAAAACACCAAAGATTAGCTTTTGAAAGCAGGATAATTAGACACACCATATGGTGGTAACTTTTCATTGGAACACATCACTTGTTGATGCTGCTGGACAACTACTGTGGTCCCATGACTTCTGGAAGCTATAAAAGAAATTAAACTGACACTTTTGGAAAAGGTGATTTGGGTGTGAAGTTTGCAGGGAGGCGGGTGCGGGGGGGGTGGGAAAGGCAACCCAGTTTAGAAGAAGGTTTGACAGGCCTCTGGTATCCTATTGGTTGTTTTGTCTGATCCAAGTTGTTGATTTAGGATCAAGGAGACAACATTATTGAACTTTACATGCCATTTTTTTACTTCCTATAAAGTCCCTTTCTCAAAGTCTTTAATTACTCATTAACCAACAGTTTTCATCTCTAAAGTTTTGGTGTTCAAGTCCTTGAAAACATTTGGTGATTTATCTGTGTGAATCAATGGAGGTAATGTATCAGACCAGCCTTTTCTATCTGTCCATTATGTGTAAATGGGACTGTACTTTATTACTCCTATCTGGTAACTTTAAGTAATGTTTGTTGAGCTATTTAGATTGATTATGAAACTCAGATTTACAGACAAAATTTTTCCATCGAGCATTTTTACCCTGGTGAAAAAAAATTCAAAGTGAATTTTCTCAGACATGTTTCATTTGGGGCAAATTTCTTTATAGTTCATGTAAACTTTTTTTTTAAAAAAAAAAAAAATACCATGAAGCATATTTCAGTTTTTAAAAACCTGCCCTGTTCTTGAAGTATTCTCAGTGGTACTGTTGCAGATGTTCACTAGCATGGCTGGCAGATGGAGAGATGACATCAGTAACATGGTACTTTTACACTCCAAGAATGGGTGTCCTTTGATGGATGTCAGTACAACTGTGAGGGCAGCTCTGTGGGGACCATGCACAAAAGCTATTGGGGCTTTCAGTTTCAGCAAAAGCTCAACAGAAAAAACATTGCTCCTTCACTGAAATAGTATTAGGGGAGCTATGACTGCCAAAGTGAATTGGGCTTTTCATTCAGTGGCTTCTTAAAAAAAAAGGGTATTGCAGGAACATGGATTACAGCCATAGTAATAAGCAATTCAGTTACATACAATGTGTAACAGCTCAGAAAAGTTAATCAGAGATTGAAAAGATTGCATATTCTAACTATTTTGAATCCTGGGTATCTCCTGCTTGTAACATAGGTGTTTGACACAGAATCATTATCAATAACAAATACCAACAGTAAAATAATTCTGACAGCTTCTAGACAATGCGGATTTTGCTGTTTGGTCCTCTGATTGCTGTTGCTTCCTAATACTAAAAGCACAAGTTAATAAAACAGACCTACTTCAATATTTGAGAAAGACAAGAAGCAGTGGGCCAGTTTCATCTGGGTGTCACGGTGATGCTTTCAACACCATAGCAGAGGCTTACCAGATCTGACATGCCTCTGTTCTTTGCTTTTCCTACCTATACTTCATAGAAAGGAGATGTATGGTGGTACACATCTAAAGTCTAAAACCTCATGGATTATAGCCTCATCTCTTGTAGCAAGGCTCTTTGTAGCTGTGAGCAATTTAACTATCTATCATAGCATGGTTTAGTAGCCAGTGTCCCTGCCCATGGCAGGGGGATTGGAACTAGGTGATCTTAAGGTCCTTTCCAACCGTAACTATTCTATGACTCTATGATTCTGTGATCAAAATTGCTTATGCACCATAAAACTTTATTTTAATATAGATAAAATTACTTTAAAAATCAGGCTGTTACATCAAGTTTAAGACCTATTTTTTACTTTTCCAATCTTAAACCATTACCATGTTATTATTTCAGTCAACCACTGAATCCAGGCGAAGTCCTATAGGGCAGGAAAGTCTCAGATGTGTTTATGCTCATTTCCTCAGTGTTACAAAAGAATAAGCCACACTCATATAACACCAATAACCAACATTAAATCTGCCTGAAAAAAAAAAAAAATTACTAAGTTTACCAATCCAGTAAACTGACTTTTTTTATCAGCTTCTAAACTGCAGGGGTGTATGGGGTGATACTGAAAGCAGTGAAAGACAAGACCTCTTCTGCAGCAGAAGAAACCTTTACGTGTTATCACCAGCCTGCTGAAATGAACACCAAATAATAGCAGGAGGAATTTCAAGCTGGGTCGAAGAATATCTAATCATTTAAGTCATCGCAGCACACCTTTTCAGACCTGAGGTGACTACATATTCTCTAATCTTACATATACCTGGCCCTTGAAAAACTTGAATGGCACCAAATTCACTTCATGTGCAATTTAACTGAACCAAACATCTTAACTGTTCTTTGCACACATGTATTCATATGCAGTGTTTTATATCCAGATATTTAAAATTGTTTGCAACTTATGTATGAAACTTAGGCCACCTGACCAGGGATGAAATCCAAAGGAATATGTGCACCACTAGTTTGCAAGATACATCTCAGGTGGCAGCTTTCCTGACTAGCTTCATCTGGCATGGAGGGATCTGGAGCTGAAGAAAGGTTTCAGTAAGTTGTAAATGTCAGAGCTGTGGACGCAACAGCACAGGAAGGAAGGCAAAAAAAACCCCAACCCCCAGCGTCTCATATCTACATCTACCCTTTAGCTGAAAAGGTCTACAGCCACTTATGGGATAACATACATCCTAGGGTGAGTGCACCTAAGTCATGAGAAGTGAAAGGACAGGATCAGATTGTCAACACTACCAGCAGATGAAGCACTACCTTGCTCCTTGGCAAGGCTGTACTCCAAAGAAATTCTGAACTTCTGAAATGGCATATCATGAGCATATTTGTCAAGAGAAGTTCATGTAATCTCCCCTACTACACAATCTTTAAAAATCACATCAGCTTTCAACCGCTAACAACAGAAATGAACAACAGCTGGATTTATGAGTACTCTCTCAACAATGGCTAGCAACATAATAGATGTTTTTACATCAGTAGAATTTCCTACAAAATAATAATTTAATGACTTGGCTTCCTTTGCTAATATGGAATTACCAACTCGTATGTATTTCTAGAGAAACGCAGTGATTTCAGGTGACAATCAACCATCGCTAAAACAGTCTGAAAACCTAAACAAACTTTTTAGTATATCTTGGTCTAGTTCACCAACCTCTTGTGCATGAAAAAAACCCAAACTCATATCTACTTAGAGCAAATAGAAGCCTTTAAGATGCACAGTGAAGCAGTCTAAGAAGCTCCTTCTGGCATGAGGTTTCTCTTTCTTGATTGCCTCATTTATACACCATGCAACCAATTGCACAGACCTTGGAAGGTTTGCCACCAATTACAGGAACGAAGATTTTGGCAGAAGTACTGAGCAGCCTGTCTCTATGCACAGGACTGAAAGATTACAGCAGCTCTTGTGTAAAGTAAGTATCTTCTGTCATTATGTGCTTTTGTGAGTGAACACCAGTCTTGGTTGTTGGAGCCTGACACATCCCTGTCTGAAAAAATGAGTTCCCAAACAACTTCCAGGTCTAGAGAACTCAGAAACCTTTGACTCTAATGTCAAAATCTACTGAACATTCATCATGTCTTGAATCAGTATTGTTTAAGACTCAGACTGTGACTGGTAAGGAAGAAGTGACAATGCCGATACCTGTCATCATTCAAATACCTCACAGAAATCAGCTGAAAAATATGTCTTAAAAAACAAAACAAACAAAAAACCAAGCAAACAAACAAACAAAAAACAAACACAAAACCCCAAAATTGCAGCATTTGGGGATGGTAACAGCAACAAGGATTTTATGCTGAAATCTTGGCCAGAAGTGAGAAGCAAAAAGGAAGAAAAGGTGGAACTGATGAGCTTTCATTTGGACATTAGGCTGGGGGTTATTTCACCTTGTTTATATGCCCAGTTCTGAACTAGTGACTCCAGGACTCAGCACAGAGAAATAGGATCCTCTAGTCACCTACTTATCTGCCTTAACTTAGATGTCAGTCTTAGAAAGGAGTTGCCCTCTGGACGTGCCCCTCTTCATTTGCTATAGAAGGAGTCACTGATCATAGAATCGTAGAATAGTTTGGGTTGGAAGGGACTGATGATGAGCTCTGAATCACGGCAATAAAAATGGAGGAAGGAATCCCAACCCCAAAAATGGCAAGAATATTGTTCTAGTCCTAGAGCTTTACAAAGCACACAGAATGAAACAGTTTGTTCAGAGCTTCTAATATAAACAGCATAGTCTCCAAAACCAAACCTCATAGCATTTACAATATTCATGAGCCATGGGCAGAACATACATTTAATTGCTGCTGCAATAAAGTGCAGTATCCACATAATAAGACTGCAGTGAAGCAGTGATCTGTGGCTGATCTGTAGTTATCCAAAATTATGACCTCTGTCTTGTTTTCCCATCTGAAATCACAGGAATACAAAACCTTTATAAACCTCAATCTTTGTAATACTTGAGTGTTTCTGTTCTTTTGGGAATGTTCCTTTTCCATTTCACTCCCACACAAAACCACCAGCAGCACTTAACTGAGAAATTAATTTTGACCAGCTGTTCCTATCTGAGGGAAAGTACATAATAGTACTTGTCACTGAGCATCCACTGCCACTAAGGAAGGGATTTTCTTTTCTTTTCTTTTATTCCCAGCCTTCTGATATTCTTCCCTTATGTGCACCTGGCTGATCAAACATACCAGTCATACTAGATGCTATGCCAGAGGCTGAAGAGAGGTGTATAGATTTTGTGCAGGCCACCAACATATGGCTGCAGTTCCCACTACGGGAAAAATATTCTCCTGTAATTGAAATGCTGATGTTAGAAGCAAGTGATATGTATTCTGGTTCTGAAATCAGATGCTTTGAATTACTGCAACAACATCTATCAGCCTCATGGGGATTCCGAAAGTTTAAGACATCTCTCCCACTGCTTGTTCATCTGGCAAATACCCGTATCATCTTTCCTTTGCAAAGAAGTCTACATCAAATTAGTCTTACCTAAATCACTCTGTGATGCCACCATGCTTTCACCCCATTCTGTTTAAGCCCTACACCTGGAGAAATCTCCCCACACAAAGTAGTATATCTACTGTCTCACTCCTTTTCATCTTCACGTTTTTCATTCTATTTATGCCTGCAAATCACTGGCCTGTGGGGGTCAACAGCCAACAGCCAAATTAGCATGTCTCCTTAAGGAGACTCTCTTACCACTTTACTTTCTATTCCCATTTTCCTTACTCCTACTTTTATCCTGCTCATATCTGCAAAGCATTTGATTGTGTCTAGCACACTGATTGCAAGCTTGCATGGTCCAATTCCCCATGCAGTGATGACCAAAGTACTTACAGTAGCAATAAAAATTGAGGATGCAAAAATCCTCATTCTTCCTTTAATGATGTGGTACATCTGCTCCCAGTGATCTGGAAGCCAAATAGAGCAGACATTTATAAGAGCCAGAAAATGAGCAATTCAACTTTTCAACTTCTAATGGTGGATTGTATAGCCAGTAGGTAGTACATAATGTTCTCTGTCCTTATGATGCAATCACCATTTGGAAAACAGCAGACACCTTCCTGAAATTGTGTTACATTTACAATAGCAAAAAAGATTCAGTTTTGTTACTGCCCATCCTTAATCTTCTATCTATGCATGGTCTATGTGAAATAGAAGACTTTGCCTTGAGTTAATATAACTCATAACAAAAGACATAGTGACATGAAATCTTTACCAAGGCAACATACCTTCATTCACACTGAAAGAGTGGTAACTTCCTTACTGGGGAGGACTTTTGCTGGACTTTATATACCATTCTCAGAGCAATGAAAACAGTGTGGATGATGACTTGGGAGGGAGGGGGGAATTCTATTCTATGCTATTCCCCCTCCATTTATTGCAGAAAAGGGGTGCAGTTGTGATTCCAGTTCCAGCAGACTCCTTAGTCTGGTGGGGAATCAGTTAATAGCTATCAAGGCCATATGCAGTCAAATAGCTGCAGAGCTGCATGGTAAAGTGTGTGACGTGAATCCTTTGTAACTCCCTGAGGTGTTATGAAGCTTAATTACTGTTTACATATGCTTGGAGATTTTCGTCTAAAAGACAATATGTTCATGGGAAGCATTATTAATATCACTACTGCTGTTGGCTAGTACAGTCCTCAGAAAGGTGACAACGAATTAGCTAGAGTTCTGCCTCCTCCTGCTGCAATATGCAGCAGTGGGAAACCTACTGCTTTCCAGTCCCCTGTGCCGGCATTACATACTAAGGAAGGTTTACCAATCCTACAGTCATAGGTGTGGTCGTATTTACAGATTATAGGAAAAATCCTGAGGGATGATGAGAACTGGCAATCCTGCTTTGGTAGCTCTGTATATTTCAAGCTGCAATATATTTCAGCCTTCCTTCCTGTCTTCATTACTGTAAGCAGTTTAGAACTGGTACATTCAGGACTGTACATGCTTCTGGGCTTTCAGTTTTGTCCTTATTGCCCTCCAGATCTTTGGGACACAATTTTCTATATACCAGTATAGGAAAGACATTCTTAATGATAGCATATACTCCTAACTGGAAGTCCACACACTACCCTTCTGAGATGAAAATGCTGAAATCTGCCACAGGAGATATAATGCAATACAAAGCAGACACTGACATGGAAAGAAAGACCATTTCTGAGTATGTGGATCACATACCTCTGTCTCATTTGTTTGCTCAAAAAATGGATGATGCACAACTTGTTCCTTTCATGTCTAGCCTTTCAAGTGACTTTCTGTCATGAGGAGATTAGACAATTAAAACATGATACAATAACTGCACAGCTAGCAATAGACAAACTATTAGTAAAAAGAAAGCAAATAGAAGAAAAAGAACCTGGTTTTGGAAAAAAATGTTCATATGGCTCACAACTTCCTTAAGGCTGAAGAGAGTCTAACTCACAGCCCCAGGTTGATAGTTCCACTTCTATATAAAGCAGACAAGGCAGAAGCACAGATTTAAAGGTTTCCCTGCAAAAACATATCCAAAGGTGTGCATTTAGGACTCTGATAAGTGAAAGCATGTTGCTAGCACAAGTAGTCATCAGGCTGATTTGTGCAGTGCCTAATCACCCTCCACATAATTCACCAGTAGGGCCCTCCCTCTCCACTTACAAATAGATTCTCTTCAGGATTTCACAGCTTCATCTGCGCAGCTCTGTTCCCCAGAATTAATGGCTTAGCCAAAAACCAGCTGCAATAGTAAAACAGGATGAGTGAAAGGCTTATTGAAACATGTGAGTGCTTACTGGGATGTTGGCAAGAGAATTCATTCAGCAGTGGAGGGGAGACAAGAAGGTTTCCACCCCTGTGAGAGGCACTGATTAGTCACAAAGAGGATAGACCAGTTGTGGTCCTAAATTAATAGAATAACCCAACCCCTTGGCAGAATCAGGGAATCACTTCTGTTGAGTCTTTTATACGTCAGTTAAATGGAGTATTCAGAGATACCATGTAGATGTCTGGCAAACATTCATTCCCTGTGAGATACCTGGAACTCAGCCATATATGCCAGGGCTCAGTTCTGGACTAGGGAGCAATGCCAGTCATCTTATTAGCTGAGCATTTTTTTTGCCATGTAGCCATGGGTCTTTATTCATGTCCTAGACATCACAGTCTCTTCTTCTGTACCTAGGAACATTAAACAGCTGCATCTGCTGAAGAAACAATCTGTTTAAAAAGTTGGCGTAAGTTGGCTCTCGCAGGGGGGTTGGACTACATGATATTTCGAGGTCCCTTCCAACCCTTAGGATTCTGTGATTCTGTAATGGCAGGATGTCATGCAACTGGGCTAATGGGCTAAATGAACCAAATTTTTTGTCATAACTGGGTACTACTTAATAGTATGGTAAGATTTTTTCCTTTTCCCACAGAATTTCCTGAACTGGATGTGATTTCCAGTAGGTCATTGGATTTCATCTCACTGGACAGCAATTGAAGACATTGAATTTGTCTTCAAACATAGATACAAACAGAGGTGTGAATGTAGGTAACACAAAGACCGATTGCTTCCACTCTCATGGCTGCAGATGGCTAGAATTTCAGTGAGGGAATGTTTCAGAAATGTTGGTGCTATTTGTACCAAAATATACAACTCTCACATCACCTTGACAGGTTACAAAAGTGTAACAAAGAAAGCCTAAAGCAAGGAACAATTAAGTGCATGAAAAGTTGAGCAGGTTCCTTTTTCTCTACCTGATGAACTTCAACACAGTAGATACTTCCTTTCCTGGCTGGTGAGTGGAGATAAGAATATGCAAAGAAATTAAAGCTCAAAATGGTACATTTACAGTAACACATTCACTTCCAAATATGATGTTCTGACTTGATTGCCTACCTCAACAGAATTTTACCCTCTTCTGCCATCACTTATTCCATGGCCTGAGGTCACAGAGAGATTTTGATGCAGATTCTGCTTATCCAACCCCTCAGTCACCTGCCTTCCAGGATGACGTTTTCAGGCTGCTTAAACTTTCCTCCTCAGCTTTTTATTTCCAAAATATATAGCATTTGAGTTGCTCTATTCTGAAGCCTCTCAAATTTGCCTACCTCACTAAAATGCAATGACCAGTAGTGAATCCCTTGTCCAATAAAGAACACCTAAGTGGAAGAAAGAGTGGAATAATTTATCTAACTTCCATCACTTTTTGATACTTCTCACCTTTTTATATTTATTTAACAATATTTAACAATATTTAATTAAACCATTTCAACAATATTTAATTAAACCATTAACTCACTATAAAATGCTAAGATTGATGCATGCACTACTGTTTAGAGAGCCTAGATCCTGGTTATACCACATCAGTCCGGTCCAGCCCACAATTCTCAGTTATTCCTGTGTGAGCCAGGCTGTGTTTACCTTTACTCTTTTACTGGTATCACTCCTACAAAACAGGGGTGAAGCTACGTTTGAGAGTATTATTCTAATATTAGTGAAAATATGTAATTCTCAAAAGCTCCTAAAACAAAGCACCAAGCATGCTATGGGAGTGGATTAGTCACTGCCTTGTACTTTGGGCAAGATATATAAACTTGTGCTGGGCATGTAAAAGGTTAAATGCTACTGGATCAGCCTGGCAGAATGGTACACTCCTTTACAAAGACTAAAAGGATGCTGCTGCTGAACAATAAACACCTGCAAATTTGTCAGGAAGATGATACCAACCAGGCAAAGGCCATGCTTTGAGATGTATTGGCAGGGCGTTGGGCACACACAGACTACAGAAAAAGTGCTGGTAAGGCTTAAGCCCAGCATATGTGGTGTGGCATGATTGCAACCTGCCAGACTCACAGGAGGGCTTGCGTTCTACTTCTGGATACTGCAAATAGCCCTTGAAATTGAGCACCATGTACTTATTTCTTTTTTAACCTAGTTTACTTTCACGTTGTGGTTTTCAGCTTAACAGAAAATTGTCACTAACACCTCTGACCTCTGCAGAATTTCCATTTCCCTCAAGTAAGCAAACCAGCAGGCCAAGTCCATAAATAGAAAGCATTACACAATTTATTAAGAATGGAATAAGTATCATCAGGAATTGTTATAGGGATAGATTCTAATATATATATACGTATGTTTATATATATATATATATTTCTACCACTAGAGGCCTGTAATGTGCTGCGTATTTTGCAAAACCCACATTATCTGTTAGTAGCACAGCAGTACTGTGAGTACAAATCTGCATAATGTTTTCAAAGAAGTTTCTACATATTTAATTTCAGCTTCCAAAGACAATTCTCTGCCAATAACAGAACAAGTTCAAATAAGCAACTGTTCAGTGGTTTAATACGATCATAAGAGAAGACTCTTACTAGTCAAACTGGATGCTTTTTATGCATGTGAGCAACTTTCCTCAGCTCTCTTTAAAACTTATGGACTGATCACTTGTGTGATATTACTCAAACCAGGATTTACTGAACAGACACCCAGGCAGATAGTTTCAAGTTAGGAGTAAATAGACATTCAGGAATATATCTTCACTTCTAGTATGTATGTGCATTTGATTTGAAGATAGAGCATTTCTGACATCTTCCTTGTTATTGGTAGTCTGAAAAAAAGTGCTATACCTATACACGAATGCTACACTTAATGCTATTAGAGAACTTCTTTTATTCTAAAACAGTCATGAGTTGGATATTAAAAAAAAAAAAAAAGTTTTGTTTACAATGTTTGTTTGTTTGTTTCATGTTGATTTGGCCGTTTGATCCCTCTGCTTTGCTCTGATAAGGCAAAGTTTTCCTCAAGTATAATTAAAACTTTTCTGTGGATTTCAGAGGAACCATTGAGATCTCAGTCTTTAACTCAAACTGAGCCCTCAGACTGGTGGTTTTCTACTTCTAGCATCCTCCAGACTATCACCCCAGATTTAATGGTTACTCCCTTACAAGCTGGCCATAAGTACATGGGTACAGTGCTGACATTTCCATATATTCATTTCAAAACTCTTGCTTCACAGTGAAGCACATTTCTTCACATATCACTGCACAGGTTTCACTGGAAGTGTTAGCAGAGGAAGGTGAGAGATGGCAGCAGGAATTGCTTCCTGAGATAAGATTTATCTCACCTAAGTTTACCCACCTGGAAGTTAGATGTCTTCAATAAACCCACAGGCAGTGGAGACAAACTGGAGTTATTAGGAGGTGACTCACTGTGACTGTCAGATCTAGCATGGAGCGGCATGAATCACACGTTAGCAGTGCCTAGCTTTCTTACTGACAAAAGAAAGAGCCTAGACAATTAAATTAGGTTTTATGCAGTACCAAAAATACTTGGGTCTGAAGCTCTTTGCTTTGGGCTCTGTGCAGTAATTTCTCTCTGGAACATAATACAAAGCACACAAAGTCTAGTGTAAAGAAATGAAGAAACTTTTGCTGATGCTTCCTCCCCCACTTCTGTGAGTGTAAATCACTACATAAACCACAGGACAGTCAGACTAACCCACAGCCCCTAGACCAGTTCTAGCAGCCAACAGGACACATAGAAAAAATGCATGTCTGATATCCCCATAGCAGATGCTGTGCTTCACTGCTCTGCTCTTCCCACATGCATGGTTCTGCCACCATCCCTCTCTGAACTGAGAATCAAGGGTCACTGCAGACTCTGGGAGCAGAAAGGCAGCAATGAAGCAAAAAGAGAGGAGTTTGGGTGGTGGAAACACCACCCTTGCCACCCAAGCCAAAGCCTGAAGGTGACTCATCCTCCTCTGCACTAACTCTTGCACAGCTCCTGTAACAGGGAGTTTTATGTGCTGTTCTTTCTTTCCTTTCCTTCCCTTTTGCCTTCCTCTCTTTAGAGGTGATCCTTCTCCCTGTGAATGATTTCTCCCTGTGAATGACTTCCCTCACATTCCTTCTCCAGAAAGTGGTCTTTTCTCCTTGGTCACTGGCCTGTGCAAGTCCTGTTATTATGCATGGCTCCAGGCACTGTATAAGCCTTTAGGCATTTACCGCAAAACAGCACATCAAATCTGACACACTTGGTAGAACACACATTCAAAGTTGAGTTCTCAGCACATATAAACTGATGTGGCTTGAGAGAAAAGATGACCCTCAGTACCACTCGGTCACTTGAGACAATAAATGCAAAATGCCCCTACAAAGACTTTGAAAGCAGGCTGGGTGCAGCTTTTCTCATTTTAAAACTGTGCTGCTTATAATTCACACCAGCATGGGAATGTTCGATAACAGCCTTATTGTGCGCTTCAGCGCACAGCAAAACCTATCTTCCTACACAGAAAGGAGGTGTCTTCTAAAATTAAGCGTCATTCTAGTTAGCATTGTAACACGCTGGATTTCCATATTGAAATATGGCACATTGGCATATTGAAGAGCTGATAAACAAATACTCAAGAATGAAACTTCAAATGGGAGAACGCAGCAAAGCAGAATAATGATACCTTTCCCAAGCTGTAGGTTTGGTGCAGCAATTCTAGGGAACAGAGATCATCTAAGTCTTTGCATCCCTGGCACAGCTGTGTATTTACTTGTTCTGACAATGCAGAAGAGCCAGGGGACTCGGTGACCGTGGAAAGTTAATCAGCTTCTAAATCCAGGGATTTCTTTCTGTAGGAAGACAGCATTCCCTTTCTGGGGTTGCTGAAGAACACATGCACCACTGGAGTCATTAAGGAAGGGTTGGTTTCTCCCTTTCTCAAGACTACATCAGAGGACTGATGCACACAATGCAAAAAATACATGGGAAGTACAGAAACATCCTTTATTTCATCCCAAAACAAGTCCTTCAACCTAGCTGAGGCTGCCCTTTTAGTCAAACAGCTTAGCTTTGCACACAAGAGACAAGTTCCCTCGGCTGTTCTAAGCAGGTGTAGTTGGCCTGACGTCAGGGGACACCAGCTGGGGCTCAGGTCAGACCTTTCTCCAGGGCCCATATGATTCACAGGACACCAGCTCCGTACTGTTGCATTTTAAGCACTAACTCAACACCTGTAATTAATAAAAAACAAACATAAGCTGTCTGGCAATGGAGGCAGAACAGCTCAGTGAACTATAAGAGAAGAGATTCAGGCTGGAAGTGATGAAGAAATTTTTTACAATGAGGGTGGTAAAATCCTGGCACAGGTTGCACAGAGAAGGTGGATGTGCCATCCATGGGGACATTCAAGGTCAGACTGGATGTGGTTCTGGGCAACCTGATCTAGTTGAAGATGTCCCTGCTTATTGAAGGGGGTTGGGCTACATGAGCTTTGAAGGTCCGTTCCAAACCAAACCATTCTATGACTCAGTTGCAAATTGTTCCCCTCCCTACACTGCACTAGAAGAAGAAGGAGAGGACATCAGATGGAAGAGTGACCAGTAACAGTCCAGCAACCAGGATGAGGATAAAACCTGCCATCCCAAATTTCATTTTCACCACCAACTCTTCAACGAGCTTGCTTTAGCACTTCTGGAAAGCCCTTGCCTTCTCACACCAACATCCTTTAGCCAAGCAAGCTCAAACCACCACTGAAAGATGCACAAGTATTCCCTTCTCTATTTCTGTCCACCTTCTTTGGAAAGGGAGGTCATACTGTCTCACTGGAGACTACTTAAGCTTAAGCATTTGTACCTTGGAGACATCCCATCATTTTTCAGTTTTTGTATAACAAACCAAGTCCTTAAGGTCAATTTTATGAACAACTTGTAAATTAGGATCTTAACACAGATGATAAAAATACCTGCAATAGGTCAAAGGCAGTTGGCTTTTGGGAATTTGAGCCCTTATTTGTTGCAATGGATTTTTGCCATCTCTGTAAAGTGCTTAAATTAGCACTAAGATCAAGCTGAGATCCTTAGGTAGTCATCACAGGGAAGCATACACCTTTATTGGGAAACCATCTTGGAGAAGGTCTGAGCTGCCCTTTGTAGATATTTATCTTTTCTGAGAGGCAGGCAGGGACAAGGAGTCAGTAACCTATTTAGAATTCATAGCTATGCATAATGAATCTAGACCATCAGCATGAAAGAAGAGAGAGTTTGTTTCTAGAAGGGCTGATGCAGCTATTGATATCTCAGCAGGTTTTCTGGTGGTGCCTGGACCTTCACTAGCAGGTTTGGATCAAAGGTAACTCATGTCATGCCATTTATCTGTACCTAATTGTGCAGATTGTTCCAAGACACACTTGGAAGAGGTATAGCTATTGAACAAAACAGGTGTATAAAACACAGAGATTCCCTGCATGCTAACACAACTTATGTCTTCTTTGGAAGTGGAAGCCTGCATAGGGCAGCAACAATACTCCTGCCACAATGGCACTCTTCCTATTCTCGTCCAGAAGCAGAGTGAGTAGCAGAGATTCAGCATCCTGCTCCCAGGCCACATATCAAAGTCATTGAGATGAAAGGCAGGAAGTTTGGGCAGGGGGAGAGGAAGTAACTTCCTACAGGGCTTTCAAAACTAAATGGTAGATTTAGAACCTGTGAACAGCCATGGGCTCATGTGTTTGATTCAAGCCAGGTTCAAAGCAGGCAGAAGCTGGTGAAGCAGCCTCTGCAGTGCTGTTAATGTGCTTCACTCCAGAGCTGCACTTCTTAAACATCTTGGCATATGTGGCTCACTCTAGCACCTGCTTCACTTGAAATCTGCTACCCACAGACTCAATGAGCAGCTGTACCCTTTGGGACTCTCATTCCTTTTTCTCTGATATGCAGATTCAAAGAAAAAACAATGACAGCAAAAATAGAATAGAATGGACTACTTCAGCTGGAAGGGACCTGCAACAATCATCTGGTCCAATTTAGGGCTGACCAAGTTAGAGTGAGTTATTAAGGGCATTGTCTAAATGCCTCTTAAATGCTGACAGGAATGGGACATCGACCACCCCTCTAGGAAGCCTGTTTGAGTGTTTGACCACCCTCTTGGTAAAGAAATGCTTCCTAATGTCCAGTCTAAAAACCACATACGGCAGCAAGATATGCTGCATTTACTGCTATTGGTGAGACAGGGAACTGGGAAAATGAAGGTTAAAGGCTTATTTCCCCCAGGAACCTTTCTCCTGAAATAAAGACCTCAGTATCTAAGCTATAGCTGCTGTTGTACCATCATTCATGTTGATATTTGTTTTTGCGGTCAGCCATTACATTCAAGTAAGGATACTCTAAATAAACACAGAATGAAGAGCATTTATTTTTTATCTTTTCTGGTTTAGCTTTTATGAATGTATTTGAGTGGAATGTGGTGTAGAAATGATGACTTTCTTTCCTTTCAGACATCCTACCATTGTGGGATTTCTGGCACTTGACTTACTTGGTCTAGATCTTTTTTCTATTATAAATATAGTTTATCTGAAGCTGCATTAGTGAACTAGGCATGAGGATTGTCATGGTTTAAGCCCAGCTGGTAACTCAGAACCACGCAGTCGCTCACTCACTCCTCCCCTCTTCTCCCTCCCCCCACTCCCAGAGGGACAGGGAGGAGAATCAAAAGAATGTAACTCCCACAGGTTGAGATAGGAACAGCCCAGTAACTAAGGTATAACACAAACCACTGCTGCTACCACCAATAATAATAATAATGATAAGGGAAATAACAAAGGAAGAGAATACAACCTCTCACCACATGTTGACTGATACCCATCCCAATCTGAGCCGTGATCTAGCCCTTCTAGGTAACCACCCCCAGTTTACATACTGGGCATGACATGCTGTGGTATGGAATACCCCTTTGGTTAGTCTGGGTCAGGTGTCCTGTTTGTGCTTCCTCCCAGCTTCCCCTCCTCCCTGGCAGAGCATGAGACTCAGGAAGTCCTTGGTCAGACTTAAAACTAAAGCAACTAAAAACATTGGTGTTATCAGAGCTGTTCCCAGGCTGAAAGTCAAAACCACAGCACTGCACCAGCTACTAAGAAGAGAAAAAATGACTGCTACTGCTGAACCCAGGACAGGACCTAGAAATGAAAGGCACTAGAAATTAAAGTCTCATACAAGACTGTGGAAAGCTGCTACTGCTTCAGTCTTTGACTCTGACTGTGCTGGCCCTCAATTTCTTATAGGAAATGACTGTAAATCACATCCAGTCTTCCTGGGTTTCTGACTGTCAGTGCCTTGGAAGAGACCTGCTGCACTTGCAAACTAAAATTAACACCAATGCTCCTGCCCCCTCAGAAAAAAAAATATAAAAAATAAAGGAAGACTGGACACCAAAACCTTCTGGCATGGACTTGCATGTGCATATACTGAGAGGGAATCCTGTTATTGCAATCTCTAATGCACAGGAAATATTTCCTTTGTGAATCCGTATGGACTTTTCTGCTGCAATTCTCTATGTATAGAAGATGACAGGATTTCTTCTAAGAAAAAAATGAGAGTCCTCATATGTCCTCATACTGGTATATCCTGTAGGATTCCCATGAGAACTTGGAGCAGCTCATTTGTCCTTTGTTAATCTAACTCAAGGGCATTTTCAGTTTTAAAATAGTCCTTTGAACATGATAGTCTTGTGCATATAGTGAGGGTTGCTCTGAGATGCAGGAGTGCTCTGTGTAGCTGATATTTGGTTCAAGAACTTCCACCCAAAGACTGAACAATATTTTAGCACTTTGAATGCTGTCTATAGAAAAGTACTGGGTGAAGGGGGGGG
>NDXB01007652.1:166548-184746 GCA_002631895.1 Agapornis roseicollis | reverse complement strand
GGGGGGGGGGGGGGGGGGGGAGATGAGGAAGAGACAGAGAAGGGGAATTGCTCTTTTTAAACTTCTGCATGATGCCATAGGACTCATAGCAAGAGATTTACCAATGTTTCTAACTCCAGGGTCAGCATCACTAATTGAATTCATTGAGGCTGTGCTGATTTGTGCTATCACAGAATGTGACTCCAAAACATTACATTTAAACTCAATTCCTCTTCCCGCTTCAAGTTTTCAAGCAGCAGAATATGAAGGAGAGGCAGACTGCCTCCCCCTCAGCAATTGTAGAATATGGTGTCACAGACTGATCTGTTTGACTCTCCTTGCATGATTCAGAGCAGGGAATGAAAATGTAGATGGAGTCCATTTGCCAGTGTTGACAAAGGAGGTGAATGGAAGTCCACTGTTAACAACAGCATTTACATGACCTGCATGTCTTCCCCAGTAGCATCACACTAATCCCACCACTACTGCATCTTTTTATTAAAGCACCTCTTTGTCCTAATGGAGCATTTAAGGACAATGATGGGGTGTTTGTGCTGCAACAGAACCCCAAGCCAGTTCTGCTGTAGGAAACGGAGGTTCTCTTTCCTGTATGTGTCTCTGGGACCCAGCCCAGCAACTCAGTTTGCATGACAGTTTGCCCCTAGAAACCAATAACCCATTGCCCTGCTTTAGACATCAATGCATAACCTGCTTACTCCACTTCTACAAGAGTTTGCTGGCTGCCCATCCATTCAACTGCTCTGCATAAAGCACAGTTAATTCCATATATAGTGCTCTGTAATTCAGGTGAACTCTGCTTCACCCTGATGCCACTATCCATTTTCACCTCAGAGCTACATCCCTCCAAATTAGCTGTGTTCCTGAAAATTATGTCTACTGGCTTTGTAATTTAACCCTGGATTCTCTTCACATGTTTATATCTCTCCTGGAAACATCAGTTGTCTTTGTAGTGGAACAGGGCCTCTTTGCACATTCAAGAGTGTTTTCTAGGATGCTGCAACACTCATCACAAATTCCCCTGAACTACAGGTATCACATAGAGTATTACCAAGTATCACTGCTTGGATGCAGTGCTGCAAACCCCACAGATTTTGCATGGTCATAAGCACAGAAAAGCAAGGTTCAATGATAATAAACCACTTGCTCATTCTTCTTGCTGTCTCTTGTCCATGAGAAGGACAGAAATTATAAACCACAATTATAAGCAAAATATCTATGCCATGTTCTCATGTGATATCCATCAAGACAGCATTGAAAAACTTTGTGGTCTCTAGGACAAAACCTTAGAAGCTTAGGAAAGAGCTATCTCCTTGTATGTAGAAATTGAGGCATCTTCCAATTTTCAAGAGATAGAAGTTTGGGTATCAAAGGTATTTTATACCCTTATTTTATACCTTTATTTTATACCTTTATCCATCCCTCAGTCCTGGAATGAGCTTTGCTGAGAGAGGCCAACTTGAACTTCAGCCTGAATCCTGCAGAAACAAAACAGGTCAAGCTGTCGGATGCTTAACCATTGGTAGTCATGCTCCCAGAGCAGCCATCAGCTGCTGCTTTGACATGAATCCAGCATTGTTTGGTGAGGTTTACCTTAGGGGGCAGACATTCTCTGCTTTAGGGAGATCAATTAAGATTTCAGAAGTCTGTATGCATGTTTATTGCTTTCTTGAGTTCAAAAATTATTCATGTCACACCTTATACTCTGACTCAGCTTAATTAGCATTGGAAAGGTCATCTCACAGTAATTTAGGTAGATAAAGTACAGGAAGTCATACACCATTTCCCTTTCTTGCTACAGGATGGAAAGTCTAAGTATCTTTATGCTTGTTCTTGGCTATGCTTTCGATCCATGGAGATGCCATCATATTAGCAGTGATTGTTTAAGGTATTGCCAACACTCATGCTGCAGTCAGGGGTTAGCTTTGCTGCAGCAGAGGAAATAGAACATATGTTGGCTCTTTGGCTGCTATTACTTATATATGGTATATTATCTGAAAACAGCAAACATTCTTTGTGTAGGTGATCAAAACAAAGGTAGCTTGCAAAAATGAGGCTTCTGAAGAAAAACAAAAACCACCTTTACCTGTAACTTTCCAAAACGATGCTTCTACAATTTTTCTATGGCTATGCAGTGTGTTTGGAAATGAGTAGAAACCATTAAATTAGATAGAAACACTGGCTCTCAGGCAGTGTGATCCTGGACATATCAAATTTAATAATGTGTGTTTAATGGTATGTCATTAAAATGATGTTGAGTTGGGTTTACCCTCATAAATCACATATCTCATTGTATGACCTAACTTTATTTTTTCAATTTTGTTTCAATAATATTTCATAGCCTAAGCAAAGCTATCCCTATGCAGAAGAGGCTATCATCTTTCATAGAGTTCATGCCTATCTTCTACAAGTACAGCTTTGCCTGACATTTCTATACCTCACCCACCGGCTGCCAGAATCTGAGATGACAAATGTGAGGTGACTTTAATCACTTTATTTTTTTTAATTCTTCCCAACAATAAAAAACATCATGTTTTTTTCTATCTGTAGAGTGTCTGACCATTCTTCCTGGAACTAAGACCCTCTAGAACTGCTCAACCTCATTATTTAAGGATTAAGTCCAGCATTAAAACCTAACCTTCAATCAGGAAAGCTCACTGTGGTTTGAGAAAAATGGGAAAAAAAAATATAGAGGATGAACTATAGGACTAGGGAGATACTGGCTGGAAAACGTCCAGGGCTAGAACAGCAAACCTGGGAATGAGAAAGCTGCAAACAGTCCTGAGAGCAGAGGCAATCTGTGCATGGCAGCGTTGTGCAGCTGCCTCTCAACACAAACTGCATGATGGAGTCAAAGAAAGCATGTCTGAGGCACTACAGAACAGTGCTTAAAAGCAGGGAGTTTTGTACTGACATTCCTTCATTACACCATCTCATAATCATGTTTATCTCCAGAAGTTACCAGCAACACATTCCCCCAGAAACACCTCTCTCACATCTGTTTCCACCAGCACTGCCCTGGATTTCAGCAAGACTGATCAAGGGAGACAGAAAGCCACTGGAACTTAACAGTCCTCAGCTTACCATATGTGTAAGCACGGCCAACTTTAGCATTTGCAGCAATACATAGTTCATCTGAGGCTAAACCCACTTTCTCTCAGTGTCTGATGAACTGATGTTCACCTATAGCTCAGGATCGGATTGAAGTTTGCGGGTGGTGACACATGCTTGGAGGCATCTCCAGTAACACACATACAGAAGAAAATTCAGAAAGGCACAACTGCCACCCACTGGGAGCCACCCGCAGCAGTGCAGTCACTGTGAATGCCACCTCCCTGCCATCATGGAGCATGTTCAAAGCAGGGAGGTTGCCACAAGTTCAAGAACACAGTAGCAAAAACAAGCAAAGATAATCTGATGGGTATTAGCACAAGGATATGTGTAATAAAAGGTCAGCTAGTTCAGGAGAAGCTCCTTTGAAGTTTCAGAGCTGCCTGACATCTGAGAAGTCCGCTGCCTTACAGAGTTGGCAGCAGGAGCCACTGTTTTTCTCAGGCTCTTTTGCCCATGCCTGTTGCATACAAAGCAAGGACATACTTCACCACTGCTTACAAGCCAGACGTGCCTTGAAAATCACATTTGTTGGGACAAGGGCATTCCAAGTCCTGCTGGATTAGTGTAGTCAGTGCTAGGGAAACATATTTTAACACAAAGAACTCAGAGTTCATTTTTATTCCTGTTCCCCTGTCGCCCAACCAGTGACTTCCTTCTCTGGCTAGGGCTGGCATCCAAGAACACAGATTCAAAACAGCCCTGCTGCTGGGCAGCTACTCTTCTTCCACTCAACAGCAGCAAACACAGCCCCAGCCTTGATAAGGGGGTGCTAAATGCCCGAGGACTTTTGCTGGAGGGTGCATGTGGATCACAACTGAGAAATAAAGGGTGCCAGCCAGCTCAGGGGAGCCATATACCTCAGATGAGAGGGGGGGAGCAAAACCTTTGCAATCCTACTTTTTTGAGTTGTAGCACAGCCTTACTATTGCTAACCAAGTCAAAGTCTAGGTTCAAGGAGTCAAGGTTACATATAAGTCAGCAGGCTGACATCTCAGCACCTGACCTGGCTTTGTTCAGTGAGCACGTTTTAATATGCTTTGGGTATGACTCTACTTGCATGTGGGGAGGCACAAGGAACATGTATCTGAGTACAAAGTTAATCCTTCATTAGAATGGCACTTGCTGGCTTCTCATCTGGTAAAAGGGAGACAGATGAAGCCCTTGACATTTTGTCCACATAGAACTGAAGCTATATACTTCCAACAGAGAAGAGATGGTGCTGGATGCTGCCAAGAAAAGGGCTTTGCTGTGTTCAGGTTTTTCTGAATGAGATGTTTGGGGATACAGAGAGCAAGCTCCTGCTACAAAATCTCTCCTATCCACAGAGCTCTTGGTAACATTTTTCTCATGGTTCCCAAACCTGCCTCCCTTATTTTTCTCAGAGAGTAAAGGAAAACGCTCACTGACTTTGAAATACAAATGCACTCTCACTTTGGCCAGCTGAGGCAATCCCAAATCTTTTGTAAAGGAAATCCTTTCTGAGGGACTCCACTTAGAACAGGAATCCATTGCCTTGTTCCTCTGAGGAAAGCGCTCCAGTTCTGCCTGAGGAGCTGCATCATGGCTCATCTCAGGTCATTTCCTGCACAACGCTAGCATCTGCAAAGTCATCCAGACTTACTCGGCTGCGATTTGCCGTGCTGAACTGAAGTGCAGCTTCCCAGCTCCACAGGCACTGTGCGTTAGTGCTGGCAGGGTAGCGACACTCAGGGAATCAAGGCAGCCTTGCCATGACCTTGTAAAGTCAGTGAGCTCACGTGGAAAGGAGCCAGCCTCTAGTCCTTCTCTCCTTTGTAAGCCAGTCTCTTGTAGTGGGGCACAGCGAGTGGCACCTGTCACGAGCTCCATTTTCAATTCCCCAGCTGCTGTGCTCCCCCTTCCTCCTCATCTCTGATAGAGGACAGTAGAGGTTACTGGATTGCCTGGTCATTTCCAGCTGTCATCATGCCCCCAAGTAGCATGATTTAATTCTAGGAAGTGGACTCGGCCCTGCTCCAGAAGCCAAGGACTCAAGTCTGACACCAAGTAATTTCTCTCCTTCATGTCATAGGCCTCTGCAACTCAGACAAACACCTCCAGATAGCTCAGGCTACTAGCCCACTTCTTTATAGATGACAGCCCCTTGGTCTTTAAGGGACAACTTCATCTTATGTCGTTTTATAGGTAGGAGCTTCTGAACAGAGCCAGATCACTATAAAATAATATTATTTCACAATCCTGAAAAAAGAGCTAGAGTGACATTTTACATGAAAAACAAAACAAAACAAAAGACAGGAAGGAGAAGAAACACTAATCATATCTGGATTCACCCACAATGTCACCATTGCACTGGTAATTACAGCAAGCCTCTACTTTTTTAAAAAACAAAAAGAGGATATGCTCTTTAATCCCCCACCTTTGCTAACACCAAATAGGCTGAAAGGGATGTCTAGATAAATGTGTGAAACATACCTGTAACCCCCATACCTTGTGTCTATAATACTTTCATTCCTACATAAAAGTGGGATGAAGCTCTGAAGTGACAACTGCAATATAACAGATTATTTTTTCCTCTTCTCATACCAAGAGTCCCTATCTGCTAAGCTGAACAACACTCACTTGAGAAATCCTTCTCTCGAAAACTCCAGGCAAAAGTCACAGCTGATCTTCATATCTGAGAGGAGGCAGAAGACTCCATGCCAGTGCGCTGCATGCTTCCAACCACTGACATAGAAGCAAGGAGCTCAGGGTGTACACAGCAGCATTTGACAAAAAACCTGGAGAAAGCTGCCCCTGATGTAAGTACATGCATCTTTCCAGCTGCAGGAATTGGAACACTGGGGCAGGCTTCCCAGGGACATAAGGATGAGCCAGGACAGATAAAAATGACAGTAACAAAAAATGAAATACAAGACATTCATTGCAAATTTAATTCCCCTCTTAGTGAAACTTGTCCTTTTCATTTGTGAGGCAGCTGTTGTCACCAAGGTCAACACAAATGTACTGTCAGCTGAAGGAAATTGGTGGAAACCTCAGCATTTCTAAATGTCCCCAGGATTTCTGATGGCTTCTGCAAAAAGTGCATGAGGCTTCATTGTCCTGTCAGAAGCCCCACTTGTACAGCTAAAGAAGTGTTACCCATTAAGAGTAGACAAGACATCCTCTCCATTAATCTTCTCTGCCTTCCTCCACCAGCCGCAACCAGGAGAAGCTCAGTTTATACTAACACACTATAGCGCAGCTCTCACACTAAATTGCAGAGGTGGTCCAGCCAGAGCAGTACCCAGTTTCCATCAGCACCATGTGCCAAAAGCTGCAAAGGCAGTTGTAGGGGAAAAAAAAGGGTGCCAGAAGAGAATACTGGTAAAACAGTACTTCTGAGATTAGCCAGTTCTCTGAAATGTAAGAATATTGCTATTGCATTGTCTGCCAGCACCACGACACTTCAAAAGATTGTACTCTCTGTAGGCATGCTTCAGAATGGGTGGGTTTCACCATCTGTCTCCTGTGCACTGTAGAGAGCATAACAACTCACTCTGCACATGCTCTGGCACGCACCAGCAAATAGTAATGTCTCCAGCTCTGGCTCAGAGTGGGCAGATACAAGCAAATTCATCACTGTGTTGCTCTAGATTTGCGTTGCTATAACTCCGCTGAATTCGACAGAGCTAAACTGGAGTAATACCTAATTGAATCTGCTGTTTCTTCCCCTGCCCCCACACAAACTCCCCACTTCAACTACAGCTTCCACACAGTGGCCTATGGACAGGTGTGTTTGTGTAGCAAAATGTTTCAAGAATGAAACACTGGCAGAGGAGACCTCTTGGCAAAGTTTCTTCCTCTGTGGAGCCACCTATGAAATGTGCTGGGAACCAGAGCATCAAAGACCAGTGAGAATGCTTAGCATGTAGGTAGTCATTTTTACCCACAGAACTAATTAATTCTTAAAGCAGAGGGAAGAAAGTTTTGCCTGTAGTTATTGAATTGACCAAGAAGGGCAAACAGGATAACGGGTTAAAACTTAAACAGGGGAGGTTTAGATTGGATATAAGGAAGAAATTCTTTCCTGTGAGGGTAGAGAGGCACTGGAATGGGTTGCCCAAGAAAGTTGTGAATGCTCCATCCCTGGCAGTGTTCAAGGCCAGGTTGGACAAAGCCTTGGGTGGCATGATTTAGTGTGAGGTGTCCCTGCTTATGGCAGGGGGGTTGGAACTAGATGATCTTAAGGTCCTTTCCAACCCTAACTATTCCATGATTCTATGATCTAGTTCCCTGACTCCAGACAGGCTATTCCAATGCCATATAGACAATGTAATTATTTATGAAAACCAACATATAGCTGGGTTAAAAGAGAGTGGCCACCATGTCATCTTCTTTCCATCAAACCCATCCCAGTGTAATGTGAGTGGATGATGTCAGATTTACGAATGCTGCCGATTTTTCTCTTAGCAACCCTGACAGTTGCCAGGAAACAATGACTTGCTGTTACTACGGTGACACAGGGTACCAAAACCACATGCCTCACAACACCCACCTGCAAAAAAATGGGAGAAATACACACCTTGAGTCTTCCATCACTTCATAGGTGATGAGATGGTTAAGGAACATCTCTGCTCAAGTCACAGAAATAATGACAGTGTAAACCAAGCCCAGTGTTCCTGCCACATGTGGTCTAAAAAAGGCTTTGACCACCTGGACAGATCACCAGTAGGCTTCATCCTGCCAGCACCCAGAAGACATAGTTTTCTCATCCCTTCTGCCAGTCACAAACAATGACAATGAAAAATCTTACAAATTAATTCCTGGCTCTGGGACTGGTGTCAGTGTCAAAATTTTGGGGGTTTTGACTATGGGTCTGCTAGTGGTAGGCAGGGTACACCTGTCCCAATTGGGGAAAACCTAGCAGGAGCTAGTGACTGAGGATAAGGCTGAGGTAGTTAATGATGCATCTGTCTCAGTCTTTAATAGTCAAACCAGTCATCCTCAGGGTAGTCAGTTCCCTAAGTTGGATGGCAGGGGCGAGAAGCTGTTTGAAGTCCCCAGAATCCAGGAAGAAATGGTTAGTGACCTCCTGCTGAATGCTGAAGGAGATGACAGAGGAGCTTGCTAAAACACTCTCCATCATCTATTAGCAGTCCTGGTCTAGTGGGCAGGCCCTAGAGGATTGGAGGTTGGCCATGGTAAAGCCTCTCTACAAAAAGGGCAGGAAGAATGACTCTGGGAATTACAAGCCTCTCAACCTAACCTCAGTTCCATGTAAACCTGCATGGCTAGTAAATACTAAGTCATTTTGAGGGATCTACCATTCAGGCTGTGGACTGAAAGAAACAACACCCCACACAAGCAGAAATAGACAGCTGGCCTCAAAATTGTGCAGGGGATTGCCTGCTTATCTCAGCAGCTTGCAGTTTTCTACTGAGCCATCACATTAACACAGAAAAATAACAGGATGCCATCCCCTTACAAAGATGGAAAGGAGATTGCAGTCTGTTCATGACCCCAGTACTGAGGGCCTCTGGCCTTACGCAGAACAGCTACAGGATTCCAGCTCCGACTTTGCATCTGTGTTAACTGCCTTCTCCTGCCTCAGGGGAAACCAAGCATCAGTTCAGACCAAGCCTTTCAGAAGAATGCATTATCCGTATCTGCTAATGGGCTCTGAACCTTGAGACCAACACAGATCTCTGTCCCCTCTTAGTAGAAGCTCAGTTTCCTTTTCCTGCTACAGAGGAATTAAAAAGGTCTTAGATGTTTGCCTCCTGGCCTAAAAATGGATTGACTGTACCTAAAAGTCCAAAGCCAAAGTAGGTGGAATTGAAGATGGATAGGAAGCAGACCCACAAAAACATCCATTCTTCCCCATCACTAGCCTACATGGAGATAAGCCAAGGTGAGTATGGTGTTCTAGCCAACTGGATGGTGCAGAGGGAACTGCTGCTTCCTCTGCTGTTCCTGCAAAGGGAACAGCAAGGGATACTTTGCTGTAGCTTCATGTAAAGTAGCACACCTCCTTACCACATCCTATTCACCAGGGGAGGTAAAATACTACAAAAGACTTCAGACCTGCCATTTTGCCACACATCATAGCCAAGAGGATTATTTCAGTAAAGGCAGATACTAAGCTCTGATCATCTTGTTCCAAAAGTACAGATTACTGCAATACAACTTGTGGGAAAAACAAACAAGGAAACAAAATCAACAAACAAACAACATCAACACACCCAAATGAACATGAGAACCAGCTGACAAAAAATCAAGCCAAAATGTTTTCCTTTAAGTGTGGAACAATACAAAAAAATTGCTTTTCTTTTTTGATCAGTTCAAAGGCTGGTTAGAAACATTTCATTCAAGTCTTAACAGAAAATATGGGCAGAATGTTTTCTATGGTATCTAAGCACAAAGGAGATATTTGATCTCTTGGTCTGATCACTTTGTGTTCTGTAGACTTCAATTTCATCCATTCACTTCTTCCACAAGCCCATTGAGAGATCTTCAGCTAAAGCTTCTAAATCCTGAAAGCTATCAAATTTTTAAGACAGTAAGAGGTGGTGGTACTTCCCTTGATCATTTCCTCCAGGGAATAACCACCAGTTTCACAACAGTGAAATTTTCTGTTTAGTTCTACATGAATGAGAAACACTACGTAATTTTGCTGCAACAAGCACAAGCCAAAAACATACACCTATGCCATCCAGTCCATTACATTAAAATTTTTAACACATTTCAGAGACATCCATCATTGGGGCCATTAATTATTTATCCAGCTTTGGAAAGACATCAGCCCCCAGCTGCAGTTGAGATCATCAGAAGCATTCTTCCTCCATCCCATCTTATCTGATTGAAGAGCAATGGAAATCCTGGCTGGGCTTTCTGACTGTGGGAACCATGCCAGCTGACCTCACTTGATGCTTGCAACAACCCTATTTATGTAACCACACAGCCTTCCTATGCCTTGGGGCAGTTGGCCAGGAAGCTGATGGGTAGTCTAGAATTACAGTAAGTTTGAATATGAGGTATGATTTGCGTTAGGAATTGGGAGTTTCTTCTTATAAGCAGAATTGGGAGTTTCTTCTTAGAAGCAGACCTGCATGCTATGACCATATGCTTTAGAAAGCATAATATTCTAAATGGTCAACAGACAAATCAAAGCCTTAGATTTTCAAGAGAAACTAGGAACAAAGATCTAATTTAAATTAATGAGAATGATTTTCTTCTTCTCCTTGGTAAGTCCCAACCTGAACAGACAAACTCAACATTTAGCTCGAGACTTCAAATGCCAACCAGGGGACAGTGGAACTGGCATTTACATGGTGATTTGAGCTTTCTCTGATATTTAAGGCAGACTCAGTAACAAAATTCTCTCAGTGAGAAAATTCTTGAACAGATTCCCTGTGATTCACTGTGTTCCTTGCTCCATCTGTTTCCCTTAATATCCAATGTAACTCCACATTAACCTCACATTTTAAGAATGAATTATGAAGACTATAGCCAGCTTTATACTCTGCAGTGAAAAGGCTGCGTAAGGCTAAGATAAAAAAAATTAACACTTCTAAGTGCTGTCTTTCAGCGTAAACCTGTCAAATTCTCCCAGCAGTACACTAACCTGGAACACTAACCTGTCTTAATACTCAGTAAGTTGTGTCAGCTGTTTGCTTCTGCCGTGTTGCCATTTCTTGCTTTTTCTTTATTTTTCCCCAATCCTTGTTTTCTACTTTTGAGCTAAACCTTAAGCCTAAGTCTTTCATTAGACCTACAGTCACAAAACCCATCAGGCAGCATTGTCAGGACTACTGCCTTTTCCTGCTGCATGCCGTCTACCCCTCATATATCCAAATTCAGCTCAAAGCCCCTTCAGACACTGGCAGCTGGAAGATTCTGTGAAAGCAGTGATCATCCTTTCTGGGCTTGAGTCAGCCAGTGCAAGTCATGCCTGACACAGACTTTTAGGGAAGAAGAAGACTCACTGAGGTGTTTTGCAGTAGAGCACAATGCTCAGGAGGGGTTGCACCAGGGGCAGAAGGTTGTACCATGGGAGGGAACTGCTTCTAGCACAGCTCCACATTCAGGCCACCCTGTCTCCTCCAGCATGCTTCTATACTTCATGCAAGTCCAGAACCCCCCTGCACTTCCAGCTGGTGTGGGAGGTAGTTTTGTGACATTTAAGGATTTTCTGCACAAAAAAAACAAATCTCATAGTTAGGTGATTAAACTAAGGCTAGGGCTCATACTTAATTTTCAGAGGAAATATCCTGTCCATGATACCAATTTGTCCTTAACAACCCCATGCAATGGGCCACAATGGTGAAAATCATATAGGACCTTTATTTTCAAAGATGGAATCATAGTGAGTGGAAAGAGATGGCAGAGTTGTACTTGCCTATACATATCTATTGGAATAAGTTGAATTTCAGTAAGCACAGTTTCACTTGTATCTCAGTAAGCAAAAAATAATTTGTGTCACTTGAGCTGTCATGCAAATAAACCCACCAACCAAGTTCTAATTATCACTGATATTTGTGGCACAGTTAATCATGGTGAGATTCATTTTCTCTCAACTTCAGACATTTGATATAACCATCTAGGCTTCTAGAATTAATGAATAGAACCAGAGACTTCTAAGATGCATCTTGTCGCCATCATAAATCTATGATTCTATGATAAATGTGTACACCTATGTTAGACTAGACAACATATGCTTTTTGTTTCTTGAGGTCATAGGAGTTGAGACAGCATCCTCAGAATTAAATATCTTTGTCTTTGCTGTAGATGAATACAGTTACATGAGATAAATCCTGTTCTTGTTGTCTCTGAGATTTAAAGGAGTAGTCTGATCAGCCTTGTATCTGAGGAGTTACAGTTAAATGCTTAATGTATTGTGAGCTGATATCCCTGGCTCCTTGGAGACTTACAAATTTAAGGTTCTAGCCAAGGCATTTCATATCCACCCATCTCAAGACAAAATTTGAATTGCCAGGATCAACTACTTCATAATAATTTCTGTAGGGAAATGTATTTCTAAGTACTCAGTTTAGATAAATGTCACCTTTAGGATGCTGTTGCTTTCTCCTAACTCTTCATACATTGCAATTATTTTTTCTGGCAATATCTTCTCCAAAACTTGAACTAACAAAGTAGCCAGCCCTTGAACAGAGCTCAGTATCTGTCTGCCATCTTGTCACAGCTGCTGCAATTAGCTAATTAATCAACTGATATCCTCCCAGTTTTATTGTTTTGTTACAGAGATTATAATGAGATCTGTCAAGCAATCCAAAAATATTTTGTTAGCAAAACACTAATAATTGAAGACTTCAGATGAATGATAAAATACATTTCTTATCCCTCATTTTTCCTACAGGCCTCCTGGCGTTCGTGCCCAACTTCCTCTCAGTTAGGATGCACTGCCTGGAGGAAATGATCCTTGAATATTAACTAGCTGGTTTGGGTTCCCTGGTTGTCATAGGTGAGAAGCCATCTCACATTGTGAATATTTACAGGCAGCAGGTAGTTGGTTGTGTGTGTGAGGGCTGGTGAACATCTGGAATTGATTAAACTCAAGTACAATTACAATACTTGCTAGCTGAAACCAATAAGGAATGATCATAAATTTAGATAGTACACGAACAAAAGAAGCCTGATTTTGAATCCTCCTGTTTATTATTAAAGAGACATGGGACAGGCCTCCAATTAGGAGATGTTGTTCTGTATATATGCTACTTAGATTTTAAAACCCAGGGGCTTAACTTCCAGAAAGAAGGAGTACCACTAAAAAGGTTTTCCAGAAAAAACCAGGGGTCTCAGAAAGAATAAGCTGAAGAGCATGATTGGAGGAAAGATCCTAACATTGTGGAAAATCCTGGAGACTGGATTGCTGAGTGGTTGCTAATGCTTGGGGATGATGGGAGACCTTGACAGATTTAAACTCTGCTTAACTAATTAAGCTGGGTTGCATATGAGCAGCATAAATCGAAGCACTCCTTGTGAAGCCTAAATGTGATATCTGGACAAGACTTGGCATAAGAGCAAGCCTTCTCTTCCTCTGGAGAGAGTTCTTACCACAGTAAAGAACTGTACCCAGTGAGAAAGCAAAAAAGCTGACTGAACTAAAACATGTAAGCAATGAGCCCCAATCGTCTCTGGATAAAAGATCTTTGTGAATATCTTCAGAGTCTCAACTCAATATCAAGAAGGTAAACATCCTTCAAGATGGAAGAAGGAAAGGTTTCTAGAAATTATTTAACATCGTCAGTGCTAAATCATTCATCATCATTCAAAGTCTGGCATCAGCCTAAGATGCAACCCTGGTGTCATCAATCACTCAGAATTAGTGACTTCAGACATGCAGATATACGTGTGGAGTAATCCCATACTCGCCTATGATATAAGCCTATTACAAAAAGACTAATTACATACTTTTAAATGGGCCTGCTGCTAGGAAGAGTCATTCATGTTTTCCACTTATGCTTTTTAAGAGCTACTTCTAAGAAACAGCTTTTTTTCTCTAACGATAAATGAAATGGCAGCCTGATTTATATGGCTAGCTTGAACTTATGTTGCTTAGGGGAAATGGGTTCACAAAGTGAATAAGAGCTGAACTGGTAAGACACTCTTTGTTTTTTTGGTGTCTGAGTTTTTTAATTTATTTTTTTCATAGTTTATAGGAAAATGGATGAGAAATAAACAGTCTTTGAAGGCATCACTACTTTTACTAAGCCATCTGGTACCTTGCTTTATTATTTTCTATTTGAATTACATCTAATGGCAAGCAAACTGCTTTACAGCAAGTGTCAACCCAGGGTATATGGCTTTGACTATGTTCAAAGCACTTTATCAAGGGCACTTAACTCTAAATTAATTAGCTCTAAGCAGTCATCACAGGCTTGAAGCACCTGAAATACTTTAAATCTTTAGACAGAACTTGGGCAATTTGCAATCTAAAATTTTTTGTCTTTGACTGGTTTTTAGGCTCTTGGGTGCTTTAAACACTTTTGAAGACTAATCTTACTGATGGGACTGGTGCCCTTAAATGCACAAAGGGCTTTCAGAAATGCATTCTTTCTTTTCTCTGTACCAATTCCCTACCTGTAAACTGAGGGCAGCAACAGGTTAAGGCTATTCTTACAGGCTGGGCTAACTACAGTAATGATTATTAGATATAGAGGTTATAGAGGGACAGTGGGCTTGACCAATACAAAACACCTCCTAATTTTTCCTGATGCTTTCAGTCCAAGGCAAAAAGCTCTGATCTATCCTTGAAAGTGAATGGGCAAGACTGTCTGCTGCAGGTGTCTAACACACTGCATCTCACTCCATCCCTTTTCTTCAAAAGTAGTCACAGCCCAGTAGCACTACATAGAGCGACAATCTGAATACACCCCACTGAAATTACTGGTGCCAGAGGCAGCGTATATGCCAAGAAACCTAGTTTTCTTTCACAGTCTCTAGAAGTCTTCCCTGGAAGGAATGACTGCTGACCCCTTCTGTCATAACTCTTCTATGATTCTATAATTCTATGAGCAATGTGACTTTGAGAGCAAGATGTCAAATTCTCCCTCTTCCTGTTAAATTAAGACATTTTCAGAAGTCAAAGACATTGTTTATCATCTCCTCTATGTGTTTATCTTGCATGCAGGATAGTCAAGCATATGATATTTATCTCCCTTTATTTCCTCCCATCTAGCTGGCCTATCATTCAAGGGGGTGATTAGTTCAGTGGAAGGAAGAAAGGCAGTCCAGCCTGCCTGAGGAGAGATGATGGAAAATGTAGTCTTTGCTGACAAGAGCACCAGGACAAGGGTCACATATTGGTAGAAGTGATGAAAGGTCCTGCGGGTCTATTCAGTCTGGCTGTTGCTATCAGAGTGAAGAGATTTGCTGGACCTGAAGCAGGAAGAGAACACAAATGCTGTTTTGCTCCATATCAGTTACAGATTCTGGTCACTTGTGTAAGCTAATACTCTCCCAACTTCTTTTGGGCTCATTACAGCTCTTCTTATGTTACAGCTTGGCAGCAGAGTTCTGCCTCTCTTTCACCATGGAAAACACACTGCCTTCTGCCACTAAAATAGGCACATGGTTGTAAAGGACAGATTTTAATCTTTGAATTTGCATCAGTGGTACTATCAACCAGCTCCACTCAAATAACTCAGGTTTCTCATTCATGTAGGAGAGAAGGACGATCATCCTTTACATGCATACTAGCCTGTAATCTCATGAGTGCTCACCCCTTCTGAACCAACACAGTCTGAGTCTCTATTTGTTCTGATGAGAAAGTGTCTTAGCACCACTCTTCTCAACAGGGCTTGTGCCTGGGCCACCTTCAGCCATGTACTGCAGTGCTGGGGCTTTCTACTGAAAACAATAATGCATTTAGTGGACAGGGAATAAATACTTGATTCTCTCTATCACGATGAAATAAAAAGATAAATAGCTGAACTCTTGGTGCTGTTTGTTTAACTCTCTTCTGAAAGTTTTCTCCACCTGCAATTAGGTAGACTTTGGCTGTTGTTTTCAGGGTCACAGCATCAGAATCATTCCCTAGATAATTGCTCTAGAAATTAATTCTATTTCAATGATGATGACAAGTTTTGCACTAGCTAAGCAAACAGACTGAAGTACTGCTCATATTCTGTAATGCTATGAATACCACATGAAGTATGTTCAATCAGTGGTAATTAAGTGAAAATGGTAAAGACATAAGCTCTGCCTCTCAATTCATCGCTTGTGAGGTATTCTGGAGTACTACATCCAGTTTTGAGCCTCCAATACAAGACAGACTACTGTAATGATATATCAAAAATGTAAGCCTCTGCTTCATTAACGTTATCCAATCAAGGACCTTTTCAATGCAAATGGAATATTAAATAAAGAAAGAATTAATGAAACAAGAACATGTAGAGGCACAAACCAGGTGCACAAGAGAAAGGCCCTGGCAAAGACCAAAAGTCTTCATCCACTAATTGATGGGCTGTCAAGAAAATTCAGGCACAGCTTTGGAGAGGGCCAGTCTGGACTTTGAAGCAGGAAACAAAAGGATCAGAAGGACTCGGGATATTTGAAGTGAGACCTGTGTAAAACTTAAGGAACATTTAGCGAAAAGGAAGAGGAAAATAGATAGAAAATGGTATTAAAAGAGCCAGTCACATGTAAACCCTCACTGGTCAGTACATTTGTCTGACCAAGCCCTACACCCAAATCACTTACAGTTGTGTCCTATCTTAAAGCCTTTCTATCTGTACAGTCTCACAGTCTATCCCATGTGGAGACACTGGCACAGAAGGACATGAGACTAGCAACTGAAGTGAGATGGGACTGCAGGCTGGGATTACTGGGATGAGGGTCTCAGCACTGTCTGATGGAGCAAGACTGTGGATAACAGCCTGTGTGTCTGGGCAAGGTTGGACCAGAAGCACCCAAGCATCTCCATCCACCTAAAAATCTTTCCATGATTTATTTTGTACCACTGGACTACACTGACATATGCCACAGTAGTTACAGTTTCTCATTCTGATTTTAAGGTTCTTTCCAACTCTAACCGTTCTATGATTCTACTATGATTCTATGCTCCAAGAGGTCAATAAGAATACAGCCTTTGAGCAAGAACATTGTCATTATGAACTTTGCAAAAGCTATTCCAGCTAAGTACAGGGTGTGCCTGTTCAGCTCCTGAGTCCTCAGGACACTACTTATTTCCCTGTCAGCCCCCCTGCAGACATGGGATTTCACCCCGAACTTCACACAGGAGAAAAATTTGCTTCATAAACAAGACAAGGAAAATACAGTTCACTCTGTTGCACATATCTGAGGCTGCATAGGTACCAACTGAAATAAATGCAACAATGATGTGACTATAAGATCTCTGATAATATCCAGTAGAGCTAAGATCTTAAAGATATATGTCATCCCTCTTAAAACTTCCTGATTTCAGTCAATCAGAATATTTTGCAGTTTTGTGTCATCTGCAAAGCAATTTCAGCTTAAAACAGATATGCGAATACACATAACTTATTTTAATATTACCATGACTGCTACAAAAAATCATAGAATCATAGAATAGTTAGGGTTGGAAAGGACCTTAAGATCATCTAGTTCTAACCCCCCTGCCATAAGCAGGGACACCTCACACTAAACCATGCCACCCAAGGCTTTGTCCAACCTGGACTTGAGCACTGCCAGGAATGGAGCACTCACAACTTTCTTGGGCAACACATTCCAGTGCCTCTCTACCCTCACAGGAAAGAATTTCTTCCTTATATCCAATCTAAACCTCTCCTGTTTAAGTTTGAACCCATTACCCCTTGTCCTGTCACTACAGTCCCTAATGAAGAGTCCCTCCCCAGCAGCCCTATAGGCCCCCTTCAGATACTGGAAGGCTGCTATGAGGTCTCCACGCAGCCTTCTCTTCCCCAGGCTGAACAGCCCCAACTTTCCCAGCCTGTCTTTATATGGGAGGTGCTCCAGTCCCCTGATCATCCTCGTGGCCTCCTCTGGACTTGTTCCAACAGTTCCATGTCCTTTTTATGTTGAGGACACCAGAACTGCACACAATACTGCAGGTGAGGTCTCACAAGAGCAGAGTAGAGGGGCAGGATCACCTCCTTGGACCTGCTGGTCATGCTCCTTTTGATGCAGCTCAGGATATGGATTGCTTTGAAGTTTACTTTCCCTTTTTATTTACATGTACTTTAGAGACCAATAAGCAAAGTGAGCAAGTTTTCTACATGTAGAATTTTGGAATGGTAAGTAGTGCAAAATGCTTGGTTTTGAACCTCAAGCTGATTGATTTTTTCTAAGACAAAATCTCAAACATTCTGGTTTGGGAAATTTCCCCTGAAAAAAAAAAAAACAACCTTTCTTTTTTTTAATGCCCTCACAAATGACAGTTGCTGAGGAAACTCTAAAAAGTTTAGATGCTTAAATACAAAATGTTTTATACTGTAAGAACATACTTGAGCAGAATACTGAAGACCCCTTTCTTAACACAAGACAGTAAGTGGTTGATGTTTTCTACAAGGACTTTTCTCCACCCAGAGGGACTATATCAATGTATATATTTTTATATAGGTACAAGTACACACACTAGAGTAACATTTAAGAAAAAAAAAAAAAAAG
>NDXB01007652.1:142702-153981 GCA_002631895.1 Agapornis roseicollis | reverse complement strand
GATTCAAAATCCCCTGTACCAAAAACATTGGCCTTATCAGCCTTGTTCCCGGGCCAAGTCAAAACACAGCTACTAAAGAGAAGAAAAACTGACTGCAACTGCTGAACCCAGGACAGCGATGAATTTCCTTTTTTTAAATTTATAAATCTGGACCAAAAATATACTTAAATATTTTTCTCATGTACCTGAATTTAAATAGATGTGTTTCTTCAAATCCACTTGGGAGTGTGCATACAATCAGCTGTGGTTAGGAATACATTTGTTATTTGCAAGGTGCAGTTATCAACAGTGGCCCAGCTATTTCTACAGCATTATTGATTATCAACAAAGATGACAGCTTCATGCATCTAAGTAAGGAGAGTGCTGCCCTGTTTTCTATTTGCACCAGAAGAATACCACTCAGCATTATCTAACTAGGAACACTATCTGACTGGCAGTAAGAAAGCTAGATCAATCATTTTCATTCCAAAGCTCATTAAAACGTGCTTGGAAGGATCTAATGCAATGCCCTTTCACATCAGTGGAAAACCTCACTTCATTGAAGAACCTCCAGCAGCAGCAAGTTTTATCTTCCACATAACTCACTGCAAATCTACTCTGCACAGAATAATTATAAGTGCTACCCTTACTTGTAAGTACCTAAAGTTTCAGTCACCCTTTCAGGAAGGAAATTACTCTCCAACTTGCATAGAAATTCAATTACCTCTGAGGGTCTAATACTACTCCTGGGATTCAGCAAGCTCCCACTTATGCACAGAAAAAGTATCCTGCAATCAACAGAAAAGAAAGCAGCATCCTATCCACTTAAACAGACACCTGTGGCTGCCACTGCACAGAAAGGGTGCAGCAAAGGCACAAGTAAAAAAAACCTGCTTGTGAAAAACATTCACATTAGCTGCTAAATCAACCTTTCCCAAGAAAGTCCCAGGTAAGTACTGGAGACAAGCCAAATAAAAAATGAAGCATTTCTATGAAAATTTCAGTCACTGATTCATTTATTTTGGCTGCCAAGTTGTTTGTTTAAAGATGTTTCATCCCCATAGCACATTTAAACAGGTACACAAAAAGCTTTAGGACTTTTTATTATATACCCCCTTCCCCCAATCCTTAAGCTTCTCTCATCAGTTTGCAAATGCAGTGTCCTTCTATACGACCTTCTATAACTGTATGTACACACTAGCTCCCTTCTTCCTGTGAACAGTGTGAGCTGTGCATGTTGGTTCAGCACTAAAAACAAAGGGAAATGGTGACTCTGGCTGCCTGGCCTCAGTATTTCAGAAGGGGTTTCTTTTATTGGCTGGTGTCCATATACTACTTCTGGCACATTAATTTATCATAGGGACTTCGTTTGCTTACTTTTGAGCAAAAGAATGGAATCATTTGTTTGGAGAAATGAAACCACTACATACACTCTCCAGAAATGGCCCATTTTCAGCCAATTCAACTTAATTTATAATTCATCTTAATTTTATGATACAAGGATTCTGTAATAAGCAAGTGGATATTAGTGAAAATGTGAAATGACCACAATGAATCACTTAATACATCTTCATGTGAAGTAGGAAATTCATTCCTTTGACAGTTACTACAGCTCTGTTAAAGCAGTACAAACTGCTTAAGCAAAGTCTAAGCCACAGAAAGGAGCAGAGCACTGCAGTTCCTAAAGCAAGCTTCAGCCCTGTACACACTCTGCTCCATGCCTCCCAGCAGAGGATGCAGCTGGAACCTCACATCAGCAGTAGAATAGCTAAAGGTCTGCCTAGGTGAGGATCTCCCACCTCCCGGCTGCCCTTTCCCATCCTGGGGACAGCACAGCCTCCCAATGCATGAGAAAACCTGTGACAGATTTGCTTTGCCGTGCCCACAGTGCCTCCGTGGGATCTTTCAGGGCAAGATCTCAGTCACTTTTAGCCCATGTGAGACTGTACTAGCACTTGAAGGAACAGTCCTCTCTTTTTACCTCACCCATAGCTTTGGGTACCCAATTCTTTCCCCACTCCCCTATTTTGCACCAGTGACACTAATCTTGTAGCTACACAATTATCTGATCTGCAGACTGATCAAGCTGAAAGCTAGCTGATCAGGGAGCTGATCTGAGTCACAGCACAGCTTCAAGAACACAAAGTCGATATGGGCTGCTGGGAACATTAGCTGAGCACAAGCAGAAGAACTGCTCCTTTTGGCAGCAGATCATGATTCAGTCATGATAAGCTGATTGTGAAGCCACAATTTCAGTCAAACACTTATTTTAACCTAGTTCCAATAGCTGTAGCCACAGAGTAATGCACACTTAGCCAATAGGTTGCAAAGCTCCCTGGACTAAGGACCATGTTTTCATTTATCTTTGAACTATACCCAGAACCAACAGGCACCCCAGCTCAAGTGACATTCTTGTGCCATCTCAGCTTTTAAACACCTTGTTATTATAATCACTATCCTAGATCCATGCTGATCATGCCACATCAGAATCCAACTCTTTCTCCTATGCAGAAAACAGGCATATGTTTCATGAGTATGTTTCACTCCTAAGCATACCCTGTCCCCAATAACCAAGATCTCCTTTCTTTTCCCTCTGAACCCTATTAGGGCTTTCTGCCATCTGCTACCTCTGTGACAGATGCTTGTGCAACTGACTGATCAGGCTAAATATATGATATCAACACCTCTGCATGCTCCAACCATTTCAAGTTTAGTATTCCTATTGTATGCAAAGCCTAAACATAGTAAGACAAAACAAAAACATCTTTCACGTTGAAGTAGTCTTCAGATTGAAGACACCTCAGCACAAGGCTGCTGGAGCTGAACAGGGAAGGGAGAGGACAATGTCTCCGGTTATTAGGAGATTAAAAACATAATTTCCAACTTCCTAGCAATCCCCTCCCTGCAACGATACTCTGCAAAGAGAAGCAACATAGTTGGGGTTAACCATGTTTATGACAATGGGTACAAAGTCATAATGTTATGGAAGCTCAATGTTGAAGAGCAGCACACTGTAGAGCAGACCAACTCAACTTGGGAGGGGTCTCTCATATTTTCTAGGCCTGTAGGCCAGGAGCAGATGTTCCTCATCTTGCTCAACAAGGCAAAGCTGTCCTCTTTTCCAGGTCTCTGTGGACCAACCTGTATAGAAAAACTGTTCTGTTTTCCTTCTCCAAAGCTGCAAGGTTCCTGTGTCCTAACTGACAGTGAAATCAGGGAAAAGAAACCCTTTGCAGACTGGAGAATATTTAGCAGCCACAAAACCTACTGTTTCTGTAGTGCTTTTCACTTTGAAGTAACTTGGAACTCTTTATGTAACCTAAGTAGCTGCCAGTTCACCCACCACAGAAACCCAGCTACTCATCTGGTCAGAGGTGGCAACTGCGTAAGTAGACTATCAGGTGAAAACATACACATGGAAGTAGAATATACCACTGAGAAATAGTATAGTTTTAGGAGAGGCACATTTAAATAGAGGAAAATAGATACTCACATAGGACTTCACCAGCTACATTGACTTGAGAGGTCTGTAAATCACAGGGAGCTAATACCTTTATTTATTTGCCTCAGGAAAATGGAAAATAAAAAAAGACAATGCAAAGATGCACTGTTTTCTGGTGCCATTGCAAAGCACAGATGCAGTATTGCATCTGATGGGGCAGAGCTGCCAGGTTTCACTCAGGAGTCTCCTGTTCAGGCACTGTCTATATTTAATAATATGGCGTAATTTCACCAGCATGAAGACATCCATAATACATTTCTGTGAGTACTCCTTCACCCAAAAAGAGATCATTGGTCTCAAGCACCAAGAGCAAGGGTTGGACATGCATGTAGAACAATCTCTGAGGCAAAAGCAATTGCTACATAGGCAATACCCTCATCAACTCAGGCACAGTGCCACTGGTGCAGCAGATTGCTACCTAGCAGGGCCATCACAGTGACAGTGACTAGTTCCCCTAAAATATGAGGTAAGAAGTCAAGTCTAAAGTCAGTTCATGGACACCAGTCAGAAACAGCAGGAGAGGGGGACAGAAACTATGTACAAGACTACAGCATATGCATGAAATCCGTACTGAAGAGAAAATAGGAAGCAAGCTACCCAATATATAGTTTTGAGATTTATCTAGGAGAAAGATCAGGTGAGGCTGAACAGAGTAATTAAGTCATACTAGTGCTTTCAGGAACATGACACCAAGCACAGGAAGTAGATGGGAATTGTAAACAAAGACACAGAGAAAGAGCAGGCAAGATTCCTGTTTCATGTTGAACACATCAGAACCTTCCTACAGTATCCTGTTTGTATCCTATGGGATCTCATTTGTATCCTATGACAGCCATAAGATAAAACCCCCATATCTCAAAGAGCCAACAGAGATAGAGACAATCAGAATCTTCTAAAGAGCTTAAGGCAAGACTGGCAAGTGCATGTGGGATAAATCCATTCTGGATATAGAGCTGCATATAACAGTGACTTGGTAACAGTGGTCTTACAGGCTTGTTTGCTTTCTTCCCAAGTCATCCAAACTACTTAAATGTTCCCAAATAGAAACAGCCCTGCATATATGACCTATCGCCAGCATGGGAGCTTCGCTCAGACATCTTGAATGGTATCTATACTTCAAAGAATCAGCAGCTGGCCAGTGTGGGTTCTGAAACATAATTTGACATTAAACAACACCCAACATTATAAAAAATTTGGGCCTAAAAAATGGTTAGGAAAGGGACATAAAAATGACTTACCAAAGGACAGCACTTTCGAAAAATGGCCAGAATTTAAACAAGTAAGATGTGAAAAGTGTCATGCTCATGCTCCATTTAAGAGAGGAGGAAGAGGACAACTGAAGTTCAGTGCTGTAAAGAGCATCTATGTGACATGCTGAGATAAATCAACACCGGAGAAGCTGTTACTATGAGGTGCCACAGTCAGAACAAAAGAGAACCACAGAATAATTTGGGGTTGAAAGTATCTATGGAGGTCTACAGTAGAATCCAAAGTTACACAGAGCACTCAGATCTCCCATTTTGCAAACTCCCACTGATGTGACTTCCCAGTGAGGAAAGAGAATAGGGCTAGATATTCCAAAGTATCACTCTCTCTTGGTTGCTTCAGTGTTAGTCACCCAGCTTAATACACATAGAGTAGGATTTTCATGTCTGTCCAACAGTTTGAACCCCACTCTCCCCTGGAGATGCCAGAGGCAGCAAAAAGAGATCAGGGTGAGCTCATTAAAAATTCTATCCATTAACACTATCAGAGTAAATGTTGTAGCAAAAAACCATTGGCCTCACTTTGGACATTTTCACAAAAGTATTTCATTTTAGCTAATTAAAATTAATGGGTTTTGAAAAAGATGAAGGTTTTTTTTTTTTCCAGACAAGCTGTCCTGCATATCTGCTATATCTGCTCTTCTCTAAGTGAGCCTACTACATTGTTCAAACTGAATAATACATATTTGCTAGCCTAAGGAAGTAGGAAAGATCACCACTGTCGAACTGCATACTGTAAGTCTACTGAAGGATTTAATCTCAATGCAATTTCTTTATGAAAGCACAAACTTTCCAGGAGGCAAAACAAGCTGTGAACATACTGTCAGGAAAACTCTTCAAAGGCATTCTTCAGAGCAGTCACAGAACCCTGACGCAAATACTTGCAACAGCCTCTCAGAAAGTCATGGAAATTCAGGTATTTGATCTAATTCAGGAACTTTATTTGTGTGTAAAACATATATCCAGTGAATGGGGTGCTCAGCCATTACTAGCATGTATGTTTCCTAAGTGACCCAGGAATTTTCCTTCCCCATGAATTCTGTTTCATGTAAAACTGGTTGGAGTTTTTTGCCTCTTTGGAAAGAAAAACAGTCAGTCCAAGAATATCCAGTTCTAACCCCATCTCAGTAACTTCTACAGCATTTGGTCAGTAGGCATTTCTTATTATATATAGATGTGAATCCAGGGTTCATACTTGCATGACCACTGCCTGAGCTTCCTCAGGAGCAAAACTGGCATCAAGCTGATGAACAGGTCAGGAAGAACTTCACAGTGAGTTAGTTCTTTGGAGACTTTGCATGTAATGCAATATTTCATACATTGTGGATTTTCAAATATCCAGTTAAGACTTGGGACTGAGCAGTAATTGCAGCAGGGCCCTATGGGGACATAAATGAGATAAATCAGTTTGTGTTCCCATGGTAATGTTCTAAACACATCATTGCAGTATGCCTATCAAATACACACGAGAACATTCACAAATGATCATGGGGAGAAATCTTTTGGCTCAAGGAATGGATACGGCATCATCTCTTTTCCATATTCTTGCAATATCTCCATGGTATCTGGCATCCTCCCACTATAAATTCAGAGATGTGACTAGTGTCTGCAACCTCTTTCCCAGAATGACCATAGATGAACAGGAGTTAGCTCCTTTTCCCCAGAGGAGTCTGAGTGGGGAAACACAAATGTAAGGCTGATCAACACCATGCACTTACAGAGATGAAATGTGATGATGGTGAAGAAGGAAAACACAGCCATTGGAACCATGACAGACCCATGCTGATCTGCTCCAGTTAAGTGATTTCCTGAACCAGGGCCACTAAGCTTAACCCTTTCCATATAAGGATGAAACATCGATTCCACAGGCAGTGAGAAGCTCCCTAATCTGAGGAAAAGGTGGGGTTGGGATGAAAGGCTTTTAGCCATTCTGTGATCTCAGCACAGGACTGACAGCCACAGGCAGGCTACACTGGTGCTGTGGCCCCTCTCTAGTGAAAATGCAAAGACATTTCATCTCCTTAGCTTGTGTTATCTCTAGATATCCTGCTGCATTCAAACTGGGTTTTCAAGAACTATGATCTCTTCCCAAAGACAAATGCCTTCCAGCAAATACAGCTCAGCAACACAAACTGAATGAACTGCATAAACTGCATGGAATAAACCACCAAAGTTAGAATTAAGCATCAGCTTCTTCACAGTACATGAGTATGGCAGAAAGCATTGACATACATCTTTGATATCATAAAACCCCTCTCTTCCTTCAGTGCTACTACAGACCCTGGACTGAAGTAGTTTGCACAAACTAAGTCACTGCTTCTCTTCATCAGAAGAGACTGGATGATGCACAACACTGAAGTCCTCAGCATTCACCTCTCCCTTCAACCTTAGTGTTTTCCACAATGTAAATATTTCTCCTGCAAATCATCTGTAAAGGACACTTCTCTACTGGCATGCAAAGGACAGGCAAGGTGATTTCTGAGCTACAAGGTGCAGCTCTGCTAGTCTCAGAAGAATCTCTGTTGTCTTACTCTCTCCTATCTTTTTACTCATGTAGTATCTATTCTCAAAACAAAAGTGTTAGCTGGAAGTTACTTGTAGAGGTGTAGTGGGTTTTGGCTGGGATAGAGTTAATTTGCTTCATAGAGGCTTGTATGGAGCAGTGTTTTGATTTGTGTTGTAAACAGTGTTGATAACAGGGATGTTTTAGTCACTGCTGAGCAGTGCTTGCACAGAGCCAAGGCCTTTTCTGCTTCTCACCCCACCTCACCAGTGAGTGGCTGGGGGTGCACAAGAAGCTTTGAGGAGACACAGCTGGGACAACTGAGTCCAGCTGACCAACGGGATGTCCCACACCATATCACATCTTCTTCAGCCATAAAAACAGGGCAAGAAGAGGGAAGGGAGAGGGAACATTTGGTATTACAGTGTTTTGTCTTCCCATGTAACCATTACACATGATGGAGCCCTGCTGCCCTGGAGATGGCTGAACACCTGCCTGTGATAGGAAGTGATGAGTGAATTAATTGGCTTGCTTTGCTTGTGTGCACAGGTTTTGCTTTACCTATTAAACTCTTTTTGCCTCAACCCATGAGTTTTCTCACCTTCTGATTCTCTTCCTCATCCCACTGGAGGGGAGAGCGAGCAAGTGGCTGTGTGAGGCTAAACCACGACAAGAGGTCATGTAGATCAACCTGCTTCGAGCAAGATTATTATCAATGGTAGATCAGGTCAGCTGCAGCTTCATCTAGCCAAATCTTGAAAATTTCAAAGATTAGAGTTTCCAACCCCTTTCCAGGTGGCACATTCCATTGCTAAAATACCACCTGGGAACTTTAGTTTGCTTCTAATGCCTAATCGGATCCTCAATAATTTCACTGGAGAGCTTGCCAAGGAATTTTTCTCCATCTCAGTATCATTCCTCTTTCAGACAGCTCCCATCCTTATCTAGCAAACTCCCACACTAACACGTACCACCTTGCCCTTACATTTTCAAAGGTTTATATAGGACATACAGCTGTAAAGCTCCTGTTAAATATGACCTAATTTGATTCCAAGTTTAGCATTACCAGAAGGACAGTTTCAGGGATGGGAATTTCATGGATTTGTGACTGTGCAGTCATGTGATTTCAAGAAATAGCATTCATGTGCATAATTTTCAGTAAGGCACTGAAGAACAGGATGTTTCCAAAGGTGTTTTTTTTCAGGGGACAACTGTTTACCGGTGTTTCTAGGGTCCCAGAAGCTACCAAGGACCATTTGGTTGTCTCACACCAACACAAAATTTGTGATTTTATTTCAGACCAGCCTGCATCACAGAATGCTCACAGAGAGTCAGACTCCTTCCAAAACCTCCAGTATTATCTTAAAATCATCACAGAGAGACCATGCAAAAGGTCAAGAGATCTGAGCATTAGGAGCATAAAGCAATACGAGCCCTTCCAAATGTGAAAGAAGCAAGCTGACAAGTCCTGCCTCTACATTCTCAGTGGAAACTATAATCAAAGGAAACCTTCAAACTGTGAGGATGCAACTGCCCTTGGTCACACCACGCAGCTCCCCTTGAAGCCAGCAGGACCTCTAATTATGTACCCCCAGGAGAATATACCTCTGAAATTATGCAGGGGTACTTACAGCATAGTTTTACTTTATAGAGAAAAAACACCCCAAACTCCGAATTCCATGTTAGAAAGACTTGATTTTATATTCTGACAGAAGAACAAAATGAATGGGCATAAGGAGGCAGGCGATGCAGTGTAGGCGATTCTCAGCAAAGCACTTAACAGCATCTCAAAAAATATGCTTGAAATATAACTTGGACATAATAAATGAATTGAAAACCAAGTATAATTGCATAAATGAACAGTAGCAATTGGCTGCACTATATCAGAGAGCACTAACAACATACTGGAGGTGATAAGAAATTCTTTATTACCTCAGTGTAAATACCTGCATTTCAAAGGAGAGAAGCAGTTGCAGTTAATAGCAAGAGAAATCATCAGCAGTACACAGCACCTATGAAATCCAGCTTAGAAAGCCCAGAAAAACTGATTCTTCACTGAGCAGTACATCAATATTAAAGGAGCATCACGGTTTCCATAATAATTTGGCGTAATAAGGAGATGAAAACCAGTCCAGGGGAGTAAGGGAAGGATCATCAGAATGGCAGGTTGATACTGTTTCCACAGCCATCAGGGGCAAAACTCAGCCCTCTACTGCATTGTACTGTAAGGCCAAACAGCACACACAAGCAGACTAAGAGTAAAAATAGTACCCCACCAGTACAGCCATGGGAAACCCATGATGGAGGGGATATCAATTAATGAAGCAAAATAAAGAGGAATCATAAACGGAGGCCAATAGCTTCAATGGAAAAAGGGTAGGACCATTAAAAGGCAGTGTCAAGAGATCTGGGATTAGCAATATTCTCATAAACTTGGCCAATATGGCCAAGCTACCAGTAACCTTTTCATGGTTTGTCCACATGCAGAAGTGGGAAGAGAAAACCACTTGACCAGGGAGTTCCAGAAACAGTTTTCAGCCATATTAGAAATTAAGTGGGCAGAGGTCGATGAACTAATTTATGATACAGCTTCTCTGCACAAATAAGGTCCATGTCTACATAGTGCTGTAAACAGCAACATGGTATGGATTCTGAAGCTGACACTGTGTGGACCTGCTGCACAGATATACAAAGACTGTACCTCAAATTACTGTATAGATTTCTGGGATCATCTGTATTAAAAACATAGCAGCAAGCTGGAACAATTCCATTCAAGTGTGACAAAAAGACTTCAAGGCCTCTATTTATGAAGAAATTATTTCTCCCCATCAGTCTGCCCTAATTTCATTCACACTTTTGCTTCCAGAGATCTACCCAGTCTCTCTCATATGGAAAGTTACATAAAGTAACAAGTAAAAAAATCCATCAAAGACTTTTTCAGCAGAAAGGTGTGCTAAAGGTGAGTTAGCTAGTCTATAAAATGTTGAGGTTTACAGACTCATAATAGATTTTCTAAAGCCTTTGGCATTTCTGAATTTCAATAGGAATAAGTATTGACTTTTACTGCATCATATAACACAAATACAAGGCTTCCTTCAGCTGCCTCTAATTTTACTGCTGAGAGGCTTCCTGAATTCTGTCTATAACATATCTATAGAATCAAGACTCCCCTGTTGACCCTTTTCAGTAATTTATACTCTCTCTACATGACAAGCTCTGCACTCTCCCCCACAGCAAGCAGAGAAAGATGTAGCTGGACTGGAGCTGTGAGATTGTTACCCTCTGGAGAAGCTCTGCATGTGCTGCAGCAGGTGTCCATAATCCCTTTCTCCTGGGAGGGGAACAGGGATCAGGAAGTATGTTAAGAATTGGTTTCATAGGTAAATCAGGGGGTTCACTACAATGAAGTCTGAAAAATGTGTGAAGGTTGTTTTTCTTAAGTTTTCAGCTTCCTCTCACATTCAAGAAAAAGTAATTGTTCATAAGCCTAGAATAAAGATGATTCTGCGGTTTGGGATTTTTCTTTTCTTGACAGCCAAATGTTTTCTTCTATCAGCAAAAGAACTCTTGGGTATTTTGATGAGAATTTCTGGAGAAAAGAAAGAGCTTCTACTTCAAATCATGGCTCTGCACATTTCAAAAAGTTGTTCGGTTATTTTACTCTAGCTGAAATTTTTATATTGTTGAAAGTCAGGAAACTGAGGAAAGCAAAAATTTTTCTCTCTTCAGCTGTTGGTTTGTGAAACCATCAATATTTCAGGAAAGGAAGATTTTAATCTCTTTCTTTAGGCAAAAGATGCATGTCTCTTCCCTTGGCCTAGCAAGCTTGGAAGTGGGCTCTGTCCAGTGACACACTCCTGCTCTGTGTGAATCCAGACTCCTTTATTTTCTCCGACTCTTACACTTAACACCAGAACTTCTGCAACTGGAAAAAACCCCAGCACCCCTCCTTCCACTCCTCTGGGACTAGGTTTTGGGTGAAAAAATCTCCTAAATCAGAACAATCTAAGCATCCTTTTTTTTTTTTTTT